>KZ302438.1:0-13561 GCA_002554575.1 Amanita thiersii Skay4041 | reverse complement strand
ATTACAAGCGTGCGCCTAAGTGGGCGTCTATAACGGATGTGGTGGAAATGAAAAGAAAAAGATAAGGAAAAGAGAAAAAGTGAAAGTATAACATTACCCCCTCCTTAAGGATTGCGCCCTTGCAATCATAAGGAGTTTGCCTGTGTTCTCGCACCCTTCCAAACCCTCCAGTTCCTCTCCAACTTCTCCAAATATTCTTTCTCAAATTTCCCATCTTCCCAGCCGAATAATTTACATGGTGTTCGGGGTTCGGTATAGTTTTCATATCGTTTAAAGTCGAATTGTCATAGTGAAATAGGTCTTGGCGCTGCGGGGTGTTTCTCGTGGAAAGTCTTGACTTTCTCGGGAGCGTTTTCAATGTCTGTTGCAGGTTGCCAAGTGCTTTCTTCAACAGGATAACCAAACCATTTGACCAAATACTCCAGTTTACCGCCTCTTCTCACTCTACTATCTAGGATCTCCTCTACTTCGTATTCTTCTATTCCATCTACTAAATCAGGGGCCGGGCGGGTATGCGTAGTTTGACCAGGAGAGGTTGGAGTTGTATATGGTTTAAGAAGTGATTCATTAAACACATCATGGATCTTCCAGTTACTAGGTAGATTTAGACGGTATGCCGAATTCCCAACTTTCTCCTTGATTGTAAAAGGTCCATAGTATTTTGCTCCAAGTTTCTTGGACGGTATGTTGGCATGGATGTTTGTACTGTCCAAGAGAACTTTTGATCCAGTAGTGTATTCGATAGCCTTTCCCTTTCTTTTATCGTAAGCCTTTTTCATTTGTACGTTAGCTTGTTCAAGGGAGTTTTTGGCCTTTTCGAGCATTTCTTTTGTTTTAGAAACAAATGAGGTGACTGAATCGTTTGTGGTAGCGAGGAGTGGTTCTACTCCTGTATATGGGTGGCGTCCGTTATTCAGCATGAATGGTGAATACCCTGTGGAGCGGTGAGAGTGGTTGTTATGACAAAATTGAGCGATTGGTAGCCAGTTGGCCCAATCGTTTTGTCTGCCATTGATATACTGTAGATCCTTAGATATTCAATCAGCTCCTGATTGACTTGCTCTGTTTGACCGTCTGTCTGGGGGTGGTATGCCGTGGAGTAATTACCCTGAATGCCTAAGACCTTATACAATTCACGCATAAACCCTGATACAAATTGGGAGCCGCAGTCACTGATGATCTTTCTGGGAAGGCCGTGCTCCTTGAAGATGAAATCTCGGTAGAGCGTGGCCGTTCCCATACTCGTTATGTTGGCGTTTGTGGGGATGAAGTATGCCTTTTTTGTGAACCGATCAACTACTACCATTATCATATCATGACCCTTTGATTCTGGGAGTGGACCTATAAAATCTACCGAAATTGTGTGCCAGGGTTCTGGTGGAATTTTGTTAGGGTGTAGGGGTGCGTTTCTCTTCTGTCGGTTTGGTTTGTTCATGGCACACCCTTCACAACCCTTCACGTATCGTTCCACATCCGACTTCATATTTGGCCACCAATAGTTCCGGGTAATGAATTCAATAGTCTTCGCTACCCCGGGGTGACCTTTGGTGGACCAGCTATGACAGATCATTATGATGAAGTCGCAAATCTCCCTGTTCACGGGCACGTAGATTCTTCCTTGCCAATGTACCAATCCGTCTTTTACACAGTAATCCGGGTTTTTATTACGTATCGCTTCAGATACTTGTTTATCCCAGAATCACTTAGGTAGTTTAGCAATTTTATCTTCAGTCTCGCCGAGGGCTCTGTCATCATCATAGATTCGGATGAACAGGTGTTCTTTAAGTAAAATGATGTCCTGATTGTCGTCATTCCCTTTGGCATGTCCTGCGCATCGAGACAGTAAATCTGGTTTAGTATTGGCTTTCCCAGGTCTGTGTTTAATTACGAATTGGTAATCCTGGAGGTCTGTCACCCATCAAGCTTGGCGGCGATTGAGATTTTGTGGTTTGCGGAAGTACGTCAGATTTTGGTGATCTGTTAGTACTTCGATCTCTTGCTCTGCGCCTTTTAGATAGTGAGCCCATTCATAAAAGCACGTCATTATAGTGAGCATTTCTTTATCATAAATCTCGTAGTTTCGCTCGGCTTTGTTTAATGCGTGTGACATATAGGCTACAGGTTTCCAAAGACCGTCGCTCTGTTGTTGTGACAGGATACCTCCAATAGCAAAGTCTGAGGCGTCCGACTCAATTCTGAACTGCGCAGTTGTGTTAGGGATAGCAAGGATCGGCTGGGTGGTAACTTTCTTTTTAAGACCATTGAAGGCTTGTTGTTGATCTTTTCCCCATTGCCAATCGATTTTACTGGTTAGTTTGGTTAGCAGTTTTGCGATTCGAGCAAAACCTTCAATGAACCTTCAGTAAAAATTGCAAAATCCTAAAAACTGTTGCAGTTCTCTTTTACAAGTCGGAACCGGCCACTCCCATACTCCCTTTACCTTCACGGGATCCATTCGAATAGTATTTGCAGATATAATCAGTCCGAGAAACTCGATCTCCGTTTTCTCGAACTGACATTTCTCTGGCTTGAGCGACAGTTGATGCTCTTCTAGTTTTGCCAGTACCTGCATTACTCTTCTCGCATGTTCCTCAAGGGTTTTGGTGAAGATGAGAATGTCGTCCATGTAGACACTCATCCACCCTTCGGCTATCTCGTTCCTGAAGATATCGTTCATCATGGTTTGGAATGTCGCCGGTGAATTAGTTAGCCTGAAGAACATAACGAGAGGTTCAAAAAGTCCCCTATTGGTTCTGAATGCGGCCTTCCACTCGTCTCCTTCTTTGATCCTTATGTTGTTATAGCCCCATCATATATCCATTTTAGAGAAATATTTTGCCTCAGATAATCGGTCAATGAGTTCACTGATTAAAGGCAATGGATATTGGTTTTTTATCATCATTTGGTTTAACTTCCAATAGTCTTGTACGGGGCGTAAGGATCCATCCTTTTTCTTAATAAAGAAAAACGGAGATGCCATTGGAGACTTGCTGGGTTGGATACGACTGGTTTCGAGGTTTTCCTTAAGAAATTCATCAAGTTGCTTTTGCTCACTGGGATTGATCAGGTAGATTTTACAATCCACAGGCTTAGATCCTGGAATCAGCTCAATTGCGTGATCCCAGGGTCTTCTTGGTGGCAACTGATCGAATGTTTTCTTTTCGAAAACCTTACAATAAGGAAGACAGTAGGCTGGTAATTTCGCATTAAAATCTTGCGAAAGTTGTGGTTTATAGGCTTGTTCAGCCAATTGTCCCGCCTTAGATTGATATGTCCTCAGTCGTAATTCCTCTTGGCCAATTTGAACCGCTAGAAGGTGATCACCCTCCTCCATCTCGTCCCAGTCTCTTATGTCCAACACCTCCTCCTCTGGACTGTTCACCACACTTCCCTTATAACATGCACCTGGACATCTTGAGAATTCTAGTGTCGATAACTTCCAGTCAATTTTAGGGTTGTGGTACTTCAACCAATCATGACCTAGGAAGATTTCGTTTTTACTGATATTGGCGACACTAAAATCCATGAGCTCTGTGTGGTCACCAATGCTAACCCTCAATTGTATTTTATGTGTTAGCACCCCGATATTATTTTTTGTTCCATCTGCGTTGTATACGGGAATTGGGCGGGGTAGGGGTATAGCATTCAATCGGTGTTTTTTCACAAACTCTTGATTAATACATGATCCAGTGCAACCGCTGTCCAACAATGCCTTGACTTCGAAGGTTTCCATAGTATCTGTAGTAGAAATGACGCATTTGATATCCATCTGGTTACTGCCAGTTGTTCTGACAATAGTTGGTTTTTGCTTTAATTCATAGATGGACATTAATGCATCTTCTTCACTCATAGCATTTAATTCTGCCACAAGTGAATCCGTTACTTTGTGAAACCGTCGATTGTGGGCATATTGTTGAAGGGTCCTCAGCGCTTCCTTACTATCCTCGTTCCATATTCTCCTGGTTACCCAGGGACCGGTCCAAGCTCTTAAACCTTTTTGTTGTACTCTTACGGGTTCGCTTCTAATCGCATGCACAAACTGTTTATTTTCTTTCACTATGTAATCGATACATAATGCACTGTCTGTACAATAGTTGTCAACCTTTGAGTCGAAGCCACTCATTGGTTGAACTGAAAACCCGATGGAGTGTAAGGAACTTGGGAGACCAGGGGTTGCGCTACCGTAGCATTTGCTACCGCAGTCGCAACAGGAACTTCTTCAATACGGGCACCACCACCTCCCGTCTGCCCTCCTCCTCCTGTCATCATTTGCCACAGCTCATCTCAATCGGCATCTGTGCCGCTATTCCATGCGCTAACCAGTCTAGTCTGTTGTTGCCGAGGGTTTGGGCAGACTCGAGCCATATGGCTGGTCTGTCCGCAGTTATAACACTGGAGAGGTCCGCGATTCCTGTCAACTTGCATAGCGTTGGGATCCCTTTGTGCAGGTTGCACTGGGGGTCTCCATTGCTGTAACTGAGGGTGGTTAACTGGTGGTGTCCAGTTTTGTGGTGCGGTTTGATTGGGACCTTGTCTCGGCGTATTTCCCTGTTGGCTGGTGCGTTGAGTTGCACCGGTTTGAGCGCTGGTTCCACTACTTCCTCGAGTGGCGAACATCTTCCGTTCGGCGACTGCCTGTCTCCATTGGCGGTCCAGTCTAATCACCAACTCGTACCACTTATCCAAAGTGGTAGGTAATTCTGGCACCGCCATGCATTTATCCAGTAAGGGGGAATTCAACGACCTTTTGAATTCGTGTATCCCCGCTGTCTCTCCATATCCCGATCTCATGTAGCTCTGTTTAAAGAGCTGAACATGTTCCTCCGCAGACTTGGACCCTTGTTTTATGGTGGTTACTTCTTGTATCGCTGTTGCCTGTTTGTTTGGATCTCCAAACGCCTTATAAATGTCGCGATACAATAGCTCGATTTGATCCGGCTCCATAGATTGTTCATATTGAACCTGATAATCCGGAGTTGTCATGTAGGTCAGGAAGTGATCCCTGAACATCTGCGCCATGCCAACTTGCATAAAACCGAGAACCCAAGTGACTTTGATCCGTAGCGTAGGGAATTCTTGAGGTTTTGCCATCATGTACAATCGGCAACTATTTATGAATCCCTTGCATGTGGTCATCGCGCCGTCATATATGGGCGGTGTAGCCATTTTGGGTCCACGGGGTGAGGTTCCAGTGTTACCAACCGGTTGTTGTGCCTGGAGCTGTTGTATAACAGCGTTTTGTTGGTGAATTGTGTTCTGCAAGGCCGCAACGCTGTTGACCAGTTGTTGGATCTGAATCATTGCCTGGTCGAGTGACCAGTCAGGTTCATCAGTTCCACCGGAACCACCGTTTACCATCATCTGGAGGGGAAAGAAGATGATTCGGAATAAGTAATAAAAAGGGAGGAGCATGTAGAGGAGAGGGTCCATGGTAATCGATGAGAGATGGGGGAATGATAAGAGAAGTCATCAATAGTACCTTGCTACGGGCGTGCAACCCTGACGTGTAGCTTAGGTAATGAGATGGGGAATGATAAGAGAAGGGAGCCTCCGCGATCGATGGCGCACTAGGCAGCAAGCGAACGGTTGCTGAATCAGAGAGGGGTAGGAACACAAGCCTATGCCGATGTCAAGATCCCACAGTTCTCCGTGAGTTGTTTCAGTCTATCTCCACTGACAACAACGGTTGGGTCGAAAAGTGGCACTGGGCTACGTAGGTGAGTCGATGGAGCCTGTGATTAGGCTTTGCGCAATGTGGAGTGCCTCGGATGAGGGACACTCTCTGGAACTGAGATTTAAAGTGAAGGGGGGAGGGCAAGCGCCCTTTGAAGGTGAAGTTTTAGTGTGTCTCGTGGAGACGTTCATGATGGGTGAGAAAGCTAGCTCTTAGTTTATGTTAGAAGCTCACTAAGAACAACCTAAACCGCGATCCAACAAATCCCAGGCGTCACTCCAATAGTTGACAGCGAGATAAAGAGGATGAGAATGAAGAGAAGAAGAGGTGTATTGGACTCTGGTAGTTACTCAGTGAGAGAAACTAACTAAGAGCTAGGGAAATAACTACAACAAACAATGGTATAAAAGAACAAAGGTAAAGAAGTGGCAAAGGAGGGAATCGAACCAAGGACTTCTCGGAGATTATCCAAGATGACCGAGGTTGATAAGATAAGATATGGGAAGACGTGCGCCTAGACGAGCGCTATTACAAGCGTGCGCCTAAGTGGGCGTCTATAACGGATGTGGTGGAAATGAAAAGAAAAAGATAAGGAAAAGAGAAAAAGTGAAAGTATAACATTGACTTGAAATTTCCTTTTCCTGTTTATTGTGTGCATATTGAATGAGGGTTCGAACTCCCTCTTCAATGTTTTCACTCCAGATACGTTGCAAAACCCAGGGTCTGGTCCATGTTCTTAAGCCTCTTTTTTGTGTCCTAACTGATTCACTCCTGATCTCATGAATGTGCATGGGGTTGGATTGCAGAACATAATCTATGTTAATACAAGAGTCCATGTATTTACGAGATGTAGTCAATGAGTTGGAGCTACTCATTGACTGAAGCAAAAAGACTGAACTGAACTAGAAGGGCCCTGTACTTGTCAAGCATTTACATCCTCCAGGACAGCACCTGCGGTGTCTGCACCCATCAGCCTCCTCAATTCTTCTCTCTCGGCATCCATGCCACTGTTCCAAACTTCCACCAGTCTTGTCTGCTGGCAGCGGGGTTGCGGGCAATTACATGTGAAATGGCCAGCTTGGCCACAATTATAGCAGTGTCGTTGAGATCTATTGTGATCTACATCCATCGCATTCGGATCTCTGCCTTGCCAGGGGGTTGCAACCAGGGTGGCAGGGGTTCTAGCAGGTTGGCGAGTCTGATGAGTAGTATTTTGCCTTGAAGTCATGTTAGAACCTTGTCCTGCATCTCCTTTTCCACTTTGAGCAGCGAAGACCTTCTTTTCAGCAATGGCTGGTTGCCATTGCCTATCAAGACATACTGCCAGGTCATACCATTTTTCTAATGTTACCGGGAGTTCTGGTACCGCCATGATTTTATCAAGTAGAGGGGAATTCAATGATCTCTTGAATTCGTGTATTCCCACAATTTCTCCATACCCAGACCACATATAGCATTGCTTAAAAGACTGCACATGCTCTTCACCAGTCTTAGTACCTTGTTTAATCATCATAATTTCTTGGATGGCGGTAGCCTGCTTGTTTGGATCGCCAAAGGCTTTGTAAATATCAGCGTATAATAGCTCAATAGGATCTGGTTTGGTTGACTCCAGGTATTGTGTTCGGTATGCCGGGGAGTTCATGTACACCATGAACTGATCTCAAAATAATTGGGCCATGCCTGATTGCATAAAGCCCAACACCCATGTTATCTTCATTTGCAGATTCGTGAACTCATGAGGTTTGGCTGATATGTAGAGTCAGCAGGCGTTGATAAATGCCTCACATGTTGCCATTGATCCATTGAAGAGAGGTGGTGTGGCCATTTTCAGACCACAAGCTGGTTGAGAACCAGATGGGGGAGGAGGGGGTTGATTTTGCAGCTGGGCAATGGTTTGTTCCTGCTGTGTGATCATTTGCTGAAGGTTATTGACAGCGCTGAGAAGTTGTTGGATTTGGGCAAAGGCCGCCTCCAATGTCCAGCTGGGTTTGGAGGTACCTCCAGTACCGCTGCCAACCATCATGCATAGTGGAAAAAATACTATCTTGAAAAGATAGTAGAATGGGAGTAAAGTGAATAGTAATGGATCCATGGGGAAAATGAGGAATAGGAATGGGTGAAATGTGTTTTGTGACTATTAGTACTGTGTGATGGGCACGTGACCCTAGTCTGTCACTTCAGTAGATGGGAGATGGATAAGAGATTAGGGAGGAAACCGGGGTTGAAGGCGCGCAAGGCAATGAGCAAGTGAGGGTTTCTTTCGGTGATGGGCACCTACATGGGGATGCGCCTAGCGACTAGATTTCCAATGTGCGCTGTGAGTAACATTGTTCTATCTCCAACAACTGTTACAGGGTTCGGTCAAAAAGTGGCACTGGGCAACAGGGTGTAGGTCATGGGAGCCTGTGATTAGGCTATTGATGTACGGGATGCCACGGATGTGGGACACCCTCCGTTACTGAGAATTAGAAGTGAAGAGGGGAAGCACAAGTGTGCTATGGATGTGGATTAAGTGAATGAGTCTCGGGAGAGATGGTTGATGAGTGAGGACAGTTGTAAGGGACGTCTATCTCAGTGCTCAGGCAGTAAGCCAAAGACCAAGTATAGGACTCTCAAAGAGAAGCGGCAATGGCGAGGTAACCGCCGCTTAGATAAGATATAGATATGCTTGGTCACTAGGTAGAGCGATGCTCTAGGTAGATCCTCAAGCAATGAGAGTGAGATGAGAGTGAGAGAATACTTGTATTGAAAGCCTAGGGAATCCTAGGCAGATAGCTACAATTTATATACATTAAATGGTAGCTAAGGCAAACTAAAATAATGTGATGAAACAGGTTAGAAAGTAAAGATAGCTACTACTGGTAACAAGATGAGTAAGTAGCTCAGCGAGGCAATGAATAGGGATGCTGGGGACCAGAGTAGCCCAAAGCAATAGTCAGCGATGTTGACTACAAGTGAAACACTGTCCAGAGAGGCAGTAAAAGTGAGTATTCGCAAACGGATAAACAAAGGTAAACAAAAGGACGTCGAAACGTCGAAAATAGGGGTTGGGGCGCTTAGGGGTTGAACCTTGAGCGCTGAAGGTTGGAGGGCGTAACAACAGTAGCTCTTAGATTATGTCAAAAGCTCACTGCTTATACTGTGACTGCGATCCGTCAAATCCCCAGGTGCCACTCCAAAGGTTTGAAGCATTGAAGAGAATAGAATTGAGAGAGGGAGACAACTCCTGTAGCTACACACAGTGGGTAGACTATCTAAGAGCTAAGGAATAAACACAACACTACAATGAATATAAGTAGAGTGAGAGAAAAGAGAAAGCCATAGTGAGGATCAAACTCCAGACCTTCTTGGAGTTACCTGAGATGTCCGAGTTGTCCGAGGTACCCAGCATGGTGCTAGAGAGAGAGACGCGCATCTAATAGGGCGCTAAGGAATAAAAGGTAAAAGAAAAAGAAAAGAAAAGAAAAGAAATAAGAAGAAAGGGGATTTGTAACAAGTCTGGTTCATCAGTACCACCAGAATCACTGTTAACCATCATATGGAAGGGGAAGAGGATGATTTTGAAAAAATAGTAGAAGGGTAGTAGAGTGTAGATGAGCAGATCCATAGTGATTTAGGATGGGGAATGTGGATAAAGAGTTGGTTTTGATCAGTAGTACCTTGTGATGGGCATGCAACCCTGATCTGTCACTTAGGTGATGAAGATGGATAAGAGATAAGCCTTGAGGCCGATGGCATGCAAGGCAATGAGCAAGTGATTTTCTTTCAAGGAGGGCACCAACACGAGGGTGCACCTAGCCAAGTTCCAATGTACTCCGTGAGTTATACCAGTCTATCTCCACTGGCTATAACAGGACACAATCGTAGGTGGTGCTGGGCAATGAAGAGGTCATAGAAGCCTGTGAGTAGGCTATGGTTGATGGGGCCTGTGATTAGGCCTTCAATGTGTGGGGTGCTACAGATGTAGGTCACCCTCTGGAACTACAATAAAAAGATGGAAGGGGGGATGCAAGTGCATCTTGGAATAGAAGTCAGATAGGTGTAACAATGGGTCTCATAGAGACAGTCTGACAGGTGAGGAACCAAGCTTCTTGATTATGTCAAAAGCTCACATATAACCTTTAACCATGATCCGTTCACCCTCAAGTGTCAACCCACAAGTTGAAGTGAAGAGATGTATAAGGAGGAGAGACTCCTGTAGCTACACATTGAGGTAGACTATCAAGAAGCTAAAGAACAAACACTACACTACAATGAGTATAAGAGAAATGAAAAAGGGATGATTGTAGTGGGGATTGAACCAAGGACTTCTTGAGAGTCATCCGAGATGTCCAACAAGTCCGACATGCCTGAATGGTCCAAGAAGCCTGAGCATTCAATAAGATAAGATAAGGGAAGAAAGGAAAAGAGAAAGAAAAGAAAAGAAAAGGAAAATGAAAAGAAAAAGGAATAAAGATGAACAGTTTGTAACAGTTTCCATCTGTTAATGATGAAATGGACTGGAGTTGGAAGAGGTCTTTGTCTTTGAGTGCACATATGTTTGTGGCTTCACAGAAAAGTTCCTCTTTCATTTTCCTTTCCAAATCAGGGTAGTAAGGGGACATTTTTTTGAAGAGTTCAGATGCAAAGTCAAACCATAGTTGTCTGTTTTGTTTGTATTCATGTGTCTCTGTCCAGGGGGTAGGGTCATCCAGCAGCATTGCTTGGTCAGGGGTTTCAATGGTATTGAAGGCCTGTTCAGATTCATTTGGGAAGGGGTCATCCAAGTTCCATGTCTTGGGATGGGGTGGAGATGAGGGGGTCTCCTCAGCTGAGCTTTGAGTGGTGTCAGTGGTGAGGCCATTCATCCTCCTTGTAATGGTTTGGAGGTGCCATTTGGTGGCTTTCACTTGTAATCCTTTATTCTTGATGTCTTTAAGGATTGATTTTGCCCAGGATTTGTCATCTTTGTCTTTTAACTCTTGGACAATTTGTTTGATAAGTGTGTTACACTGTTTCTGTGGGAAAAGGGGGGGGATGTAGCACTCTGGGTGTTGTAAAATGGTTTTATACATGTTGTCCCACCCTTTTTCTGTAATGATGGTCTCCTCATTGGTTGATGTCGATTTATTCAAAGAAGGTTTGTTTTGAATGTCCTGAATAGCTTTCTGAGCATTTTCATTCAATTTGGTGATGAGTCTGATAATGGATTCTCTCCTGTCTAATTCCAAGTCAAAGATTTCTGTTTCCAACATTTTAGTGTATTTGTGTTTAGTATCTGCAATATATAAAAGTCATGTGGCTTGGTTGAGTGTTTGTTGGTTGCAGGTCAGAATATTGTCTTTCCAGAGGGAGGTGGCTGTATTTTTCCAAATTCTCATGGTGGTTTTGATGAGGTCAATGTTTGATAATGGTTCTGCCATTGTGACATCTGCAGTGGCACCTATTTTCAATTTGATCTCATTTACAAGGCATTTGCTGCATTCCCTCTCAAAGTCATTGAGGGCTTGGGCATTGTTTGACCTTGCCAAATGTCTGACCTTGTTGGTGAAATATTCCTGTTTCATTAGTGACTCAGAAGTTTGGAAAACAGTGGATCATCAGACAGTAGGGTTAGAGTTGGGCATAATTTCATGACATATGTCAAGTGTTTGGTTGATGGTGGTGGTCCACATGTTTAGATTGGCATCCTGTGTGGATTTGGGAAGGGGGAGGCAGTATCTGATAGCATCTAGTTTGTCTTGTCTGCTAAGTTTGTCTTCCTGTGGTGCTGGTCTTTTTTGTCCAAGGGATGGGGAAAAAGAGGTAGAGGGGGCAATGTTAGCTTTAGGTGCAACATTACCTGTGAGCCAGGCAAAGGTTGTGCACTTATGACCTTTTTTGTCAGTGAAAGCCCATTTATCTGGAAGAGGGGTTTCATTGGCTATAGAATTGATAATTGAATGTTTGTCCTGAGCAGAAAAATCCAATATGGGGGTGGTGATGGACATTATGTTTTTGTGGAGTTGATTTGTGAATGCTTCATCTAAGTCATCCTTGATGGTATGGAAAGGGTCCAATAGGAGGAAATTGTCTGAATTGCCTGAAAAATCCCAGTCCACCTGTACTTCTCTGTATATCATTAGGGGGATTGTAGAACCATGTGAAGCAATCATGTAGTCTGCAATTTCAACTTTAAGTTCTGATGCTGCATATGCCATGATTCATGCTAACAAGTCTGCCTGGATTGTTTTTTCCTGAATTGGCTGTTCAAAGCCTGTTCTGATACAATTTCTAATATGTGTTGCCAATGCTATACCCATGTCTTTAGCTTGTACTGAAGGAACATACCCATAATTCTCTAGTAAGCCATTGACATTTCTGGTAAAGACATTTTGTTGAACAAAAGCAGGGTCAGTATCCAACAGAAAAGAGGATTTGTCTGGGTGGTTCATGAGTGCAGGTAATGATAAGAGAGTGCCTGATGTGTTGATATGTGAGTCCTCCATGATCATATTATTGAAATCTGGGAAAGGATGTTGTGGACCAGTTGTGCAATGGGTAATGTATTATTGTTTTCCAATGTGTCAAAAGTGGTGGAACACATGTGAGTGATTTCCTGGATTTCCTTGTTGACATCTGTTTAAACTCCTGTGGAAGATGGTCTTTCTGGGAGAATTGTTGAGGTGACAGGAGATGCCTTGGGTGTGACAGAGTGAGACCAGGGTTTATCCATTGTAGACATGTGTAAACCATGTGTTGCTGGTGAAGGGGACATGGATTTCTGTCTTATGACAGAATTGATGTAGTCCAGAGCATCCGTGGATGCTTGGGAATGGGATATGGTGGTTCTTAAACTGCTGATTGCAGTTGAAAAAGCATTGTTGCTGGGGTTGTCCTGCATGGGGCTGGGTGAGGTAGAGTGCCCTTGAGTACTCATGAGGGAGGTATTGTGTAGGGGTTTTCTTTTGTTTTTGAATGAAATAACCTGATGACAATTATGCTAGAAAAGAAAAGGGGATGCTAAACATATCATGACCTGTTTCTATTTTCTTTTCTTTTCATTTCTTTTCCCTTTTATTTTCCTTTTCCATTATCTTATCTTATCCCTCAACCCTCGGTCATCTCGGATCACTCAGTCATGTCGGACTTGTTGGACATCTCGGGTGACTCCGAGAAGACAGTTGGTTCGATTCCCTTTTGTGTCGTTCTTTTATCACTTGGTTTATAGTTGTCATTTACAGTTGTTTATACCTTAGCTTCTAGATAGTCTACCTCTACGTGTAGCTACAGAAGTCATCCTCTGTCTCTATAAATCTCCTCTTTTCTTAACGCGTTCGTCTTTTGGTATTGTGGGTTGATACCTGAGAGAGTTCGGATTGTGGTACAAGGGCTATTTCGTGAGCTTTTGACAAAACAGATGTATTTGAAAACCAAAGTTATTCAAATATGGATCCAGAGGCTTTGAAGACACCACCAGTGAGGGGAGGGGGAACTTGTTTGTGTTTGTTTGGTTATATGGGATGGTGGTGGTGAAGAAACAAGAGGGGTTTGGAATAAACAACTATCTACAATGACTATAAGCAATGGCATAAACTAAATGAATGTAACTAGAGTCAAACCAATGACCTCTCAGAATCACCTGAGATTGCCAACTCTGATAAGATAAGATAAACAGATTGGGAAAAGGGAAAAGAAAAGGAAAAGAAAAGAAAATGAAAAAGAAATAGAAAAGAGTTTGTAACAAATACCTGCCCCTCAAGGATCATGTCCTCATGATTGATATGCTTCCCTTCTTGCCCCCTGTCGAAATTATATGCTCACAAATAATTGAAGACATCTGTCAATAAAGCAGATATTGAATCATTGATTAGATAGCAAGAATGATGACACTCTTGTTCTGTCATAAGCAGAATCAAGTCATCATGA
>KZ302437.1:0-13634 GCA_002554575.1 Amanita thiersii Skay4041 | reverse complement strand
GGCTTTCAAGGGCTTTGATTTCCTCTTTACAGGCTTCATACCAGGCATCCTTTTCAGATGTGGTAATTTAGCAATGTCTCTGAATTGAATGGGGATGTTGTCAGGGACAGCTGCTTTGAGCAATTTTTTGAGTACAAAAGTGACTCCCCCATTGCCTAAAAAGCAGGCTTTTTGGGTAAATCCATTTTGTCAAAGTTCATTGCTTCAAGCCATGTTCTTGTGACATCATCAACCTCATTCAAGTTCACACCCAAATCCTTAAGTGTTTTAAGGTGGGCCTTTTGTTTATCACAAGGGTTCTGAGTAGTTTCAGAATGTCCAGTATTCATACTGCCAGCCCTTGTGGGTGGGTCCCTTGTGAAGGTAATTCCTCAAGTATTGGATGAGGTAGCAGGTTGGTTGAGGTTTTTCCTTATTGTATCTGTTTTGTTATTTGTCGGCCATCATGTGCACATTTGTAGGTTGTGGACTAGTTTGGATGGAACACATTGTTCACCATAGATGTTATCAGGTCTGATTGGGACTTTCCTGGTTCTTTCCAATCTCCTAGGTGGTGATGTGGGAGGCCAATGACTTTCTTTGGAAGAGGATTGATGCTCATGCTCTTTGGAGTCAGGATCATCTGATTCTGCTTTTTCAAAAGCATCATCTTCTTCTGATGAGTTGGACTCCTCTTCATTGTCTGGTTTGTCATCATCCTCTGGCTCCAATACATCTTCTGATTTCACATCATCTTCTGATTCTGAATTTCCTTCTGATTCAGAGGTGGTATTTGAAGGTGAGTCACATTCTTGAGTTATTCTTTGGTGATAGTCAGAGGTATATTCTGTTGGAGGGCTGAGATCATCGGAGTCTGGGAAGTCAGGAACCAATTCATCATCATCTGAAGAGTTATCATTGTCTGAGGGGGGATAGGTCTCAGGTGGTGGTGGTAAGGCTTTTTGTGGTGTATCTTTACATCTTGGGAAGAAAGATTTGTTGAAGACAGCCTTTGTTCTGACAAAGATGGCACCAGTGGATCTGAGGAAAGACCATCCTTTCATTCCAGGTTGTAAACCCAGATGAATCATTAATTCTGATCTTGGTGATAGTTTGTTTTGTCATTTTTCCTCAGGTATCCAGATGTAGGCAGTGCAACCAATTACTCGAAGGAAGTCGACAGTTGGTTTTTCTTCATACAATGTATGGTGGGGAGATTTCCACTTTAGATGTTTTTGAGGAGTTATATTATAGAGGTACATTGCATGTGCCCATGTGAAAGACCAGAAGGATTCTGGTAAGCATGCTTGATGGCGCATCACCTCAGACTTCTCATGGAGAGTTCTGTTGAGGCACTCAGCCCAACCATTTTGCTGGGGGGTGTGTGGGGCACTTGTCTCTTCTATAATACCTTTATTTCTGATCAAGTTGGAGAGTTCTATTGATTTGAATTCTCCTCCTCCATCAGTGCGCCATTTTTTGACCTTAGTGTCAAATTGTGTTTTGACTAGTGCAAGGAATTTTCTTGTGGCCTCATATATGTCTGATTTCTTTTGGAGTTGAGTGGTTGTGCACCATCCAGAGAAATCATCTAAGAAGGTGATGACATACTTAGTATGTCTGAATCCTTCTTTTGGAAATTCTTTTACATCTGAATGTATGAGCTCAAAGGGGTGCTTGGCTCTGGACTTGGATGATGGAAATGATTTGTTAGTCATTTTCCCTTTTACGCAACCAATGCAGATGCCATCTGCTTTTGGTTTTGTAATGTTAGATGGCATGTTTAATGTGTCATCTTTGAAGTGTCTTAGGGCCTCTGCACCAGGATGCCCTAGGCATTTATGCCAGATGTGATATTGGGTGTTCAGAGAATCATTCTCCAGGGGTGGGAGGGTTGCTTTTGAGAGCAAGTGTTCAAAGCCTGAAACTATTTCAGTTTGTATCAGAAATAAATTCAGATACAGTCTGGATGTTTTTCCAGTGATGATTGTTTCATCATTTTTTCCAATGATCTTGACTTCCTCCTTGTTCCCTATGAAAGAGAATCCTCCAGCAAGGAATTCTCCAAGGGAGAAAATTCAATGGCCTAGTTGTGGTAGGTAATAGACAGGATATATCTTTGATATAGTGTCATTTTTTCCATCAATGCTGTGTTTTACATAGACTGTGTCACAGCCTAGTAATTTAATGACAGCCCCCTTTTGAGCAGTTTCAATGGGGATTGGGTGTTTCAGGTTCTCATAGTCAGTGAGATCCTGTCTTCTCATTGTGATGTGTATGGAGGCACCAGAATCCAGTAACCATGGTGCATAATGTTTATTTGAACAAGTACTACATGACACAAAGGTTTTCATATGTAAACATTTATCCACCATTGTAGGGTGGATTACAGCAAAAGAGGCTCTCAGGCATCCTGGATTATTTCTTCAAAGAGATAATCCATGCTGTTTTGCATCAGTAGGTTTGTTGTTACTGGGTGATAGTACACACCTTTCATCAATGAGTGTAGTCAATTCCTTGACTTCTTCTGCCTCAGTGTGTGTCTCAAGGGGTTCTTCCCCAAGGGAGACTATATCATCCCAGTCAACAACCACTTCTGGGTCAGGGGCGGTAATGGGTTCTTGAGGTGAAAATTCTGGAGTGAATTTTTGCTTTTTAGTAGTGGGAAAATTATCTGCCAACTCAAGAAGCGGTTCTTCAGTGGTTTTAACCAACTGGATACTAGGCTTTATACCCATTCTGTGAAGCAGGGATATGGCTTCAGGGACTGTTTCCCAAGCACCTTTTGTTGGGGTTCCCTGATACTTCTGTGGTGAAGCAGATGGTCTACTGTCAATAGTAGATATCTCTGAGGTGTAGTGAGGAATCATGGCTGAAGCTGTGAAGCTTAAGACATGTGAGGGTTCCTCTTCTACTACTTCCTCTGTTGCCACATTAACCTTCTTTTTAGTGTGGCGTCCTCCACAGAATTTCCTTCCAGAGGATTTGGAATCAGAAGGGGAAGATTCAGATTTTGGGTTATCCTTTCTGTTGTCTTTCCCTTTCCCCTTTTTCCAATTGGGGTCCTTCTTTTGTTGGACACCTGAAATTTTATTGACTTTTTGTGTTGGTTGTCCAAGGGTAGCTGTTCTATGCCAGTCAGCTACAAACATGACTTTGATTTTGTTAAAATCAAGGTCTTTCATCTCGTTCTGGGATAGGTAGATCAAGACAAGGTGAGGCCATTTGTTGGCTCTGGCGTTTAGGAGTGTAATGGCCTGGTAGAAGGAGGACATTTCAGCCCCTTGGGCTTTGAGGCAGGTGAAAAGTAAAGCGAGTCTGGCAATTTCTGATTCAGGGTTCTGATTTCCTCTGATCTGGAAGCTGTAGACTTTTTGGATATCACTGAAGACTTGAGCACTGCCTGCTTTGTTATATTTCATTTCAAGATACTTCCAAATATCTTTGGCGGTGGTGTAGTTTTTGATTTCTTTGATGATTGCATTTGTCAACCTTTGCTTGATGGCTCCTTTGGCAGCATCGTCAAGGTTGTAGTATTTGTCTTTCAGTTCTCGCCTTTTCAGTTTGCTTTCCCAACTTTCCTCAGGTGCCAATTTGGGGTCTGTTTGAACATACCAGAAGGGAGTCTCTTGATTCACTATATCAGGTAATCCTTCAATGGTGATTAACCAACACCCTTTGAATTCAAGATAGGCTCTCATAGGATATTCCCATGTGGTATAGTTGGTGCCATCCATGATTGGAATTTGATCCATGTCTGATTGTTTGGAGTCATTACCATTTCCATTTAGGGCATGCATGAAATGATTCCTTTCTTCAGTGGAGAGGTGCAGGCCAAAGTGGTTTAAAGCCCTTTCTCCTCCTATGATCCAGACAAACATTCTTCATCTATTACAAGTTCATATTCATTTTTATTTTCTTTTTCTTTTTCTTTTCTTTTCTTTTCTTTTCCCTTTTCCTCTCCCACTCCTTTATCTTATCTTATCATACTCAGGGATCTCAGACTATTCGGGAATGTCAGACATGTCAGACATCTCAGTTAGCTCTGTTAGGTCCTTGGTTCGATCCAACCTTTGCCCAACCTTTTACCAACCTCTCCCTTTTTATTTCATTGTTTGTAGTAGTTTATCTCTTAGCTCTTAGATAGTCTACCTCACCATGTAGCTACAAGAGTCTCAACCTCTTCTCTATAAATCTACCTCTTCTCTTCATCACCCCTTCGGAGTGATGCCTGAGGGATTGACGGATCGCAGTATTGGTTTGATTAGTGAGCTCCTGACATCATCATTCAATGGAGAGATAACAGATTCTTTCATTATGAGAGAGAACTCTGCAGGCTTCTAAGATGGCTGTTGCCTTGTTGATATGTTCAAAAATGAACATGAAGCATTGGAGAAGGTGAGGATCAGTGAAGATTGTTTCTTGTTGTTCTTCTGCCTGTCCTCTGGTGGTGAAAAGATTATGATTTCTGTGGAGGGCATGAGCAAGACAGTTTCTTTGTTCTCTGGAGATGTGAGCCCTATGTAGGGCATTGTGAAAGACTTCTCTTTCATGATTGGTGATTGTTACACTGTATGTCTCCAGAATACTTTCACTGAAGGTCCATATCAGGAAGCGGTTCTCCTGAATTTCAAAGAAGCTGTCAATGGTGACTTGTGATGCACCATGGAGGGATGTCATGACAAAGATGATACTGCTCTTGAAGTCATCAATGAGTGCAATGTGCTCATGGTCTGTAGTTGAGCGGTTGCCGTTTAAGGCATGCATAAAGTGGTTCCTATTGTTAGGATTTCTTTTCTTTTCTTTTACTTTTCTTTTCCTCCTTACCAATTCACGTTCATTAGCGCTCACTTAGACGCGCACTCTTGGTAGTGCCTGTCTAAGCGCGCGTCTCCTTTAAGCGCCTACTTGAGCGCGCGCCTTTTATTACTTCTATTTCTTAGGTCTTCGGTTCGATTCGATCCAAGACCATTTCTTTTACTTTTTCCATTGCATATATAACCTTTGTTGTAGTTTATTGATTCTCTAGTTCTTCGATAGTCTATCCTCTGTATAGCTTCGAGCAACTCATTCTTTCTACTCTTCTCTCTGTTTTCTGGAGCGACGCCTGAGGGAAACTTAGACGGATCGCGGTATTGGGTGTTATACAGTGAGGTCCTGACACCTATCTTCTGCAGACAATTCCCAACCAAAGTTGTTTAGGAGGGGTTCTCCTCCTAAGATCCATATGAAGTAATGGTGCCTCATTATGGATAGAAAATTGATTCTGGCATATCCATCTAAATGAGTGCAAGCTTCATAGACTCTACAAAATTCATCAGTGTAATAGTTAACAGTGAGATACCATTGGACTGTAATAGGGAGTCATTCCTCTCTTTCAAAGGGGCAGTAGTTGCCATTTAGTGAATGTTGGAAATGGTTTCTCTCTTTGTTTGATATGGATGTTACGGTTTCTTATCTCCTTTTCTTTTCTTTTCTTTTTCATTTCACCATTATCCATTATTAAAGCCTGTTTAGACGCGCGCTTCCATTAGCGCCTGTCTAGATGCGCGCCTCCCTCATTCTCATTCTCAGAGGTTGATGGTTCGATTCGGCCTTAAGCCTTTTTCTTTTATTTCCAATTTCGCTTTTTAACTGTTGTTGTAGTCTGTTTGCTCTTTAGCTCTTTGATAGTTATCCTCTTGTATAACTTCACTCAAGTCTCGCCTCTATCTAATTTCTCTTTGAACGATTCGGAGCAACGCCTGAGGGAATCTGTAGGATCACGGTAAAGGTTGTACAAGTGAGGTTCTAACATAATCAAAGAGCTTCTCAACTCACCTGTCGCGACCATCTCCTCTGAGCGAGACTCATCTCTCTATTTCTCTTCACTTCCAAAGGACGCTTGTCCTCCCCTTTCCCACATTGTAGTTCAGGAGGGTGTCCCATGTCCGTGGCATCCCTTTTCACTAGCCTACTCACAGGCTCCAACGATTGATCCCTAATCACAGGGACTTCGACCATCTCGTGCCCCGCGTGCCCCTTCAACCATGTCCCACTACTGTCAGTGGAGATAGACTGAAGTAGCTCATGGAGAAACAGTTGGATCTTGATCTAGGCGTACCCTCGTGTTGGTACCCTCCTCGAGAGAAGCCCGCTCGTTCACCGCCTTGTGCGCCTTCAACATCAAGCTTATCTCTTATCAATCTCCCATCACCTAAAGCACTGACTAGGGTCGCGCACCCGTGCTAAGGTTCTATTAGTCACAAATCCATTCCTACACCCCTTTCTCCACCCACACCTTTTACAAGCAATGGATCCATTATTATATTCACTGCTCCCTTTCTACTACATATTCTGTATCCTTTTTTACCCTCTTTGGATGATGGTCGGCAGCACTGGTGGCAGTACTGATGAGCCGGACTGGTCTCTTGACCAAGCTCTCATACAAATCCAACAGTTAATGGATAGTCTCGCTGCCCTCCAAAACACCATCCATCAGCAAAACACAATCATCCAGCAATTACAGAACCAGGGACCCCCTGCTCCCCCTGGATCTGTTCCCCGTGGACTGAAGATGGCAACCCCCCCCATTTACAATGGCTCCATGACAACATGTGAAGGGTTTATTAACAGTTGTCAGCTGTATATGTCAGCCAAACCACAGGAATTCCCAACACTACAGATTAAGGTGACATGGGTGTTAGGATTTATGCAGACGGGAATGGCCCAGATGTTCAGGGACCATTTTCTGGTTTATATGGCAACCCCGGAATTCCAAGTCCAATACGAACAATCCGCTGAACCAGACCAAATCGAATTGCTCTATCGTGATATCTACAAAGCATTCGGTGATCCAAATAAACAAGCGACGGCAATTCAAGAAATTACAACGATAAAGCAAGGTTCAAAATCAGTGGAGGAGCATGTACAATTATTCAAACAAAGCTACATGTGATCGGGATATGGAGAAACAGCCGGCATCCATGAGTTCAAGAGGTCCCTGAATACCCCCCTCTTGGACAAATGTATGGCTGTACCGGAACTGCCAACGACATTAGAAAAATGGTATGAACTGGTCATTAGGTTAGACCGCCAGTGGAGGCAGGCAGTAGCAGAACGGAAGGTCTTTGCCACTCGAGGAGGTAGTGGTGCTGGTGGGCAGACCGGTGCAACACAATGCACTGGTCAACAAGGACAATCACAGGGCACCAGTCGACAACAAGGCTTTAATCAACAAGCACAAAGGAACTGGTGAACTCTGGTCAATCAATCGCAAACACAGACACAGCCACAACAATGGAGATCCCCAGTGCAATCAGCGCAGAGAGACCCAAATGCGATGCAAGTAGACCAGAACTGCACCCCAATCAGATGCTACAACTGTGGCCAGACTGGTCACATCGCCCGTGCTTGTCCTAGTCCTCGTCAGCAACAAACGCATCTGATGAACACGTGGAACAATGGTAGCGACACAGATTGTGATGAACTGTGGAGGATGATGGGTGGTGGAAGAGATGTGGGTGGTGGTGTAGCCCGTATAGAAGAGGTTCCAGCCCCAGTACTGGCAACTGTCACTGCAGTTACCCAACCACAAACTCCTGTCTATAATCCCCCGGGTTTTCAATTCGGCCAATGAGAGGCTTCGACTCAACAGCCATCGACTTTACCTGTACAGATAGTGCTATTTGTATTGATTACGTTCTAAATGACAATGCAAAGTTTGTACATGCAATTTGAAGCAAACCCCTAAGAACCCAAAACAAAGGATTAAGAACATGGACCGGCCCCTGGGTAACCAGGAGAATCTGGAACGAGAGTAAAGAGGAGGTGTTGAGAACACTCCAACAGTACTCTCATAACAAATGGATAACGGAGGTAACAGAATCACTTGTAAACGAACTAAACATGATGAGTGAAAAGGATGCATTGATGGCCATATACAAACTTAAACAAAAACCAACAGTTGTTCAGACAACTGGTAATAACCAAATGGACATCAAATGCATCATTTCCACAACTGACACCCTCCAAACGTTTGAAGTGAAAGCGCTGTTGGATAGTGGATGTACTGGATCTTGTGTCAATAAGGAATTCGTCGAGAAACACTGATTGAATGTAATCCCCTTACCACGACCAATACCAGTATATAATGCTGATGGTACCAAGAACAACATTGGTGCACTAACACATAAAATACAACTGAGGATTAAAATTGGTGATCACGTCAAACTTATGGATTTCAGTGTTGCAAATATAAGCAAAAATGAGATATTCCTCGGTCATGATTGGCTAAAATATCACAACCCAAAAATCGACTGGAAAAACGCGACATTGGAATTCTCAAGATGCCCAGGTACATGTCAGAAAGGGAGTGTAGTAAATAGTCCAGAAGAGGAAGTGCTGGACAAGACAGAGTGGGATGAGATGGAAGAGGGTGATCACCTCCTAGCAGTACAGATTGGCCAGGAAGAATTGCAGTTACGGGCATACCAATCCAAGGCGGGGCAACTAGCAGAACAGGTTTACGTTCCACAAACCTCACAAGAACTTAACGCCAAGCTACCAGCATACTGCATCCCCTTTTGGAAGGTATTTGAGAAGAAAACATTCGACCAGCTACCACCTAGAAGACCCTGGGATCACGCCATTGAGCTAATCCCAGGATTGAAACCTCTGGACTGTAAGATTTACCCCATAAATCCTACGGAACAGAAACAGCTGGACGAGTTTCTCAAAGAAAATTTGGAAACCAGACGCATTCAACCGAGCAAATTGCCCATGGCCTCCCCCTTCTTCTTCGTAAAGAAGAAAGACGGATCCTTACGCCCCATTCAGGACTATCGCAAACTGAACCAGATGACAATTAAAAATCGGTATCCATTACCTCTGATTGGCGAACTTGTCGACAGATTATCAGAAGCTAAATACTTCTCGAAAATGGATATCCGTTGGGGCTATAACAACATTAGGATCAAAGAAGGGGACGAATGGAAAGCCACGTTTAGGACAAATCGGGGACTGTTTGAACCACTTGTAATGTTCTTTGGGTTAACTAATTCACCAGCCACATTTCAAACAATGATGAACGATATCTTCAGGAATGAAATAGCCGAAGGATGGATGAGCATCTACATGGACGACATCCTTGTCTTTACCAAAACCTGAGAAGAGCATGAGCGGAGAGTGGCACAGGTATTAATGAAATTGGAACAACACCAATTATCACTTAAACCCGAGAAATGTCAGTTTGAAAAGACTGAAATTGAATTCCTTGGGTTGATAATATCTGCAAACACTATTCGAATGGACCTGATAAAGGTGAAAGGAGTAATGGAATGGCCAGCACTGACTTGTAAAAGAGAAGTGCAGCAGTTTTTAGGGTTCTGTAATTTCTACTGCCGGTTCATTGAAGGATTTGCTAAGATAGCAAAACCACTCACTAAACTCACCAGTAAAGTAAATTGGGAATGGGGAAAGGACCAATGGAACGCATTCCATGGCCTTAAACAATGAGTCACTACCCAACCCATACTTGTAATACCCAACACAACTGCTCCT
Organism: Amanita thiersii Skay4041; assembly: GCA_002554575.1. Taxonomy (NCBI): domain Eukaryota; kingdom Fungi; phylum Basidiomycota; class Agaricomycetes; order Agaricales; family Amanitaceae; genus Amanita; species Amanita thiersii. The sequence continues at coordinate 4,115 of KZ302437.1, read as the reverse complement.
TTTCGGATTGAGTCAGATGCTTCGGATTTTGCACTTGGAGGGATCCTATCACAACAGCAAGACGATGGTACCTGGCGACCCGTAGCCTACATGTCACACTCGTTAAATGAAGCTGAGCGAAACTATGAGATTTACGACAAGGAGATGCTCGCAATAATGACATGTTTCTATGAGTGGTCCCACTACCTCAAAGGAGCGGAAAAGGAGATTGAAGTATTAACTGATCACCAAAACTTAACATACTTCAAAAAACCGCAAAACCTTAACCGTCGTCAAGCTAGATGGGTGATGGACCTTCAAGATTACAAGTTCGTTATTAAACACCAACCTGGGAAGGCAAATACAAAACCGGACCTACTGTCTCAACAAGCTGGTCATGAGAAAGGGGACAATGACAATAAAGATGTCATCCTCTTAAAAGATCATCTATTCATCAGGATCTACAATGATGATAGAGCTCTTGGAGAAACTGAAGACAAAATCGCTAAAATCCCAAAGCGATTTTGGGACAGACAGGTATCGGATGCCATTAACAGAAAGGACCCAGAGTATCGGATCGATAACAGACTTGTATACTGGCAAAATCATATCTATGTACCAGTTAACAGGGAGATTCGGGACTTTATCATCATGGTTTGTCACAGTTGGGCAACAAAAGGACATCCAGGGGTCGCCAAAACTATCAAATTCATCACTCAAAATTATTGGTGGCCCAACATGAAACCTGATGTAGAGCGATACATTAAGGGATGTGAAGGATGTGCAATCAATAAACCAAACCATCAAAGAAAAAATGCACCCTTACACCCAAACGAAATCCCTCCTGAACCCTGGCACACGGTATCTGTAGATTTTATAGGGCCACTGCCAGAATCAAAGGGGTATGATACAATTATGGTCGTAGTGGATCGTCTGACAAAGAAGGCATACTTCATACCAGCCAATGCCAATATTACAAGCCTAGGAACAGCCACATTATGTAGAGACACAATCTTTAAAGAACACGGCTTACCTAGGAAAGTTATCAGCGATCGAGGCTCCCAATTTGTATCGGGATTCATGTGGGATTTATACAGGGTTCTAGGGATACAGGGCAACTACTCTATGGCGTACCACCCCCAGACAGATGGGCAAACAGAAAGGGTGAATCAAGAACTAATTGAACACCTTTGCTTTTATGTCAATAACTGACAAGATGACTGGGCAGACTGGCTAGCCATTGCCCAGTTCTGTCATAACAATCGGTCACATTGCGCAACTGGGTATTCCCCTTTCATGCTCAACAATGGACGACATCCGTATATGGGAGTAGAACCTCTGAAGACACCAACCAATGATTCGGTACAATCGTTCATCACTAAAACCAAAGAAGCACTTGAAAACGCTAAACTTTCCCTTGAAAAGGCTAACATTAATATGAAAAAGGCCTACGATAAAAGAAAAGGGAAAGCGATCGAGTACATCATCGGATCAAAGGTGTTATTGGATGGGACCAATCTCAACATCAACATACCCTCCAAGAAACTCGGTGCCAAATTCTATGGACCCTTTACAGTCAAGGAGAAGGTCAGCAATTTGGCTTACAAACTAGAATTACCCGTGAATTGGAAAATTCACGATGTATTCAATGAAACACTACTTAAGCCATATACTACACCGACCATTCCTGGACAAATCTCGAACCCACAACCAGCCCCTGAATTGATTGACGGCCAGGAGGAATATGAGGTAGAAGAGGTGTTGGATAGCAGGGTGAGAAGAGGCGGACGGCTTGAATACTTGGTAAAATGGCTCGGTTATCCCATCGAAGAAAGTACTTGGCAACTAGCAACGGACTTGGAACATGCTCCGGAGAAGGTCAAGACCTTCCACGAGAAACATCCTGCAGCTCCTAGACCAGTAGCGCTCAGACAATTTGAGTTTAAGCGCTACCAAAATCACACCGAACCCAGAGTGCCTCATAAACTGTTTGGATGGGAAGACGGCAAATTCGAGCAGGACTATTTGGAGAAGTTGGAGAGGAATTGGAGGATCTGGAAGAGCACGAGGAATCAGGTGAACTCCTTGTGATTGCGTGGGTGCAATCCTTAAGGAGGGGGTAATGTTACGGTTTCTTATCTCCTTTTCTTTTCTTTTCTTTTTCATTTCACCATTATCCGTTATTAAAGCCTGTTTAGATGCGTGCTTCCGTTAGCGCCTGTCTAGATGTGCGCCTCCCTCATTCTCATTCTCAGAGGTTGATGGTTTGATTCGGCCTTAAGCCTTTTTCTTTTATTTCCAATTTCGCTTTTTAACCGTTGTTGTAGTCTGTTTGCTCTTTAGCTCTTTGATAGTTATCCTCTTGTATAACTTCACTCGAGTCTGGCCTCTATCTAATTTCTCTTTGAACGATTCGGAGCAACACCTGAGGGAATCTGTAGGATCGCGGTAAAGGTTGTACAAGTGAGGTTCTAACAATGGACCATCCATATTGTTGCAAGAGTTCAACTCCCCCTCTAAGCCACACAAAGAAATGATTCTTCAGTTCTTTCAGAAGGGGTTTCCTTAAGTCAGGAGAATATTGAAGTGTACGGGTGAGCGTGTTGAGTTGGTGCTCATGAGAGCAGGCATAATCTTCACAATGCTTGGCTTGGAGATCTTCAATACACTTCTTTCATTTTAGTTTTTGAAGGATATCCCAGGCTTCATCCTGTTCTTTTTGGGAGATCCTTTGTTGGATCCTCCATTGGGCAATTTCTCTATCATGTTTCTTCTTCTGTTCAATTTGGTATCATTGGTAAAGATGGACATGGTTGTCCATCTTCATTCCATTGATAAAATTGTGATAAAGGCAGATATGATTGTCATAATATATCAGCGCCTTGGTGGAATGTGATTGATTGAGGGGATGAGGTTTGGAGATAAACTTCTTGTCGATGGGTTTTTGTGGTAATTTCTTGGACTCAAGAAGTTTCTTAGTCCATACCCATTTGGTGTAATCTTTGATACAAAAGTTCCTTGAATGAACTTTCTTGGCTTCATCCCTAGTTAATTTGTAACCAGGAGCTATATAAAAGAAACCAGTTCCACTGTTGGTGGGAGTCTTCTTTACTTTCTTGAAAGGGAAAAAATGCATCAAGGATGATACTTGATCTAGAAATAAATTTCTTAATCAGTTTTTCACTCTTTTCAAGGACAGTGTTTAAAAGAAAAATTTATTGGAAGTATAATGATAAAAATCTAATTAATATTTTCATCATTATCTTCCAGAACTCCCCATCCTCCTGCCAGTTGTCCCCACCCATTGAGGTCCCTGTATGCCTGAGCAAATCTTTCATTCTGGCATTTGATGGTAGTCAGTTGTTCTATAAGATTGTTACGCCCTCCAACCTTCAGTGCTCAAGGTTCAACCCCTAAGCACCCTAACCCCTATTTTTGACGTTTCAACATCCTTTTGTTTACCCTTATTTCTCCTTTTGCGAATACTCACCTTTACTGCCTCTATGGACAGTGTTTCACCTGTAGTCAACATCGCTGACTATTGCTTTGGGCTACTCTGGTCCCCAAGCATCCTTATTCATCACCTCACCGAGCTACTTACTCATCTTGTTACCAGTAGTAGCTATTCTTATTCTCTTGTTTCATAGCATTACTTTAGTTCACCCTAGCTACCACTTAATGTATATAAGCAGTAGCTACTTGCCTAGGACTCCCTAGGCTTTCAATACAAGTATCATCTCTACTCTCACCTCACTCTCATTGTCTGAGGAACTACTTAGAGCATCACTCTACCTGGTGATCAGACATATCTATATCTTATCTAAGCGGTGGCCACCTTGCCATTGCTGCTTCTCCTGAGAGTCCTATACTTGGTCTTTGGCTTACTGCCTGAGCACTGAGATAGATGTCCCTTACAAAGATAACCTATTATTTTACTTTCTAGTGCAACATGCTTGCTGCACTTGGAAAGGTAAATGTATTCCTCTCCTGTTGGAACAACAGGGAGGCAGGCCAACTGTACCATCCTCACATTGTTTACATGTGAGGAAAGGGTGGAGATGTCCTGCAGTAGGTTCTGCAGGAGGGGTCTGTTGAGAAGACTGGCTCCCAGAGGGAGTTGCCCAGTCCGGAACGCC
>KZ302436.1:0-13577 GCA_002554575.1 Amanita thiersii Skay4041 | reverse complement strand
GAGATGCCCACTACTTTGGAAGGCTGGATATTTTGGGCTCTTAAGTTAGATAGGCAATGGAGGCAGAGAGAGGCCAATAAAAAGGCATTTGGCATTCTCTCCAGGCCAGCATTTAACCCTCCAAGGCCTAGACAGCCTACCCAGACAGCACCTGGTCCCTTGTTGTTAGAACCTCACTGTATACTCCCTGTACCGTGATCCAACAGTATCCCTCAGGCGTCACTCCAGAAACAAGAGGAAGAGGATATATGGTGAGACTCAACTAGAAGTTATACAGCGGATAACTATCTAAGAGCTAGAGACCAAATACACTACAACAATGGTTAAAATGTGAATGGTAGAATAAAAGAATGGCCAAAGGCCAAATCAAACTATCAACCCTAGAGAATGAAAAAGGAAGAAGCATGCGCTTAGGGTTCAGCGCTAAGGAAGGACGCGCGTCTAGATGGGCATCTACAAAATGGGTGATGGTAAAGGGAAGGGGAAAGAAGAAAAGAAAAGGAAAAGAAAAGAAAAGAGAGATGTTATAACATTACCCCCTCCTTAAGGATTGCGCCCACGCAATCATAAGGAGTTCGCCTGTTTCCTAGCACCCTTCCACACTCTCCAATTCCTCTCCAACTTCTCCAAATACTCCCTCTTGAACTTTCCATCTTCCCAGCTGAATAGTTTACGTGGTGTCCGTGGTTCCATGTGGTTTTGGTAGCGTTTAAATTCAAATTGGCGGAGTGTTACTGGCCTGGGTGCAGCCGGATGTTTCTCATGGAAAGACTTGACCTTCGCAGGAGCATTCTCTAGATCTGCTGCCAGTTGCCACGTGCTTTCTTCTACCAGATAACCAACCCATTTCACCAAGTATTCTAATCGGCCTCCTCTTCTGACCCTGCTGTCCAAAATCTCTTCAACCTCATATTCCTCCTGACCGTCAACTAAATCTGGGGGGGGATGGGGATTTGTAGTTTGTCCAGGAGATGTAGGCGTGGTGTATGGTTTGAGCAAAGATTCATTGAACATGTTGTGAATCTTCCAGTGTTGTGGTAATTCTAGTTTATATGCCGATTTGCCTATTTTCTCCTTAACTGTGAAAGGTCCGTAGAACTTAGCGCTGAGTTTTTTAGACAGTATGTTAAAATTGAGGTTTGTTCCATCTAGTAAGACTTTCAATCTGGTGGTGTACTCAATCGCTTTTCCCTTTTTCTTGTCATAAGCCTTTTTCATTTCAATATTGGCTTTTTGCAGGGAAGCTTTAGCGTTGTTGAGTGCTTCTTTGGTTTTCACAATAAATGTCTTAACCAAATCGTTGGCTGGCATTCCAAGCGGTTCTACTCCAGTGTATGGATGGCGTCCATTGTTTAACATAAATGGTGAGTATCCTGTTGCACGATGTGACCAATTGTTATGACAGAATTGAGCGATTGCTAGCCAATCTGCCCAATTGTTTTGTCAGCTATTAATGTAAAAGTGCAGGTATTCGATTAACTCTTGATTAACTCTTTCCATTTGTCCATCGGTTTGCGGATGGTACGCCGTGGAGTAATTTGCCTGTATTCCTAAGACCTTATACAAATCCCGCATGAATCCCGATATGAATTGGGAGCCTTGGTTGCTAATGACTTTCCTAGGTAGGCCATGCTCTTTGAAAATATTGTCTTGGTAGAGCGTGGCTGTTCCTAGGCTGGTGATGTTGGCGTTAGTTGGCATGAAGTATGCCTTTTTAGTCAACTGATCTACTACCACCATGATCGTATCGTATCCTTTCGACTCTGGTAGTGGCCCTATAAAATCTACCGATACCGTATGCCAGGGCTCAGGGGGAACTTCGTTGGGATGTAGAGGCGCTTTCTTTTTCTGTCGGGTTGGTTTATTTAGAGCGCAGCCTTCACATCCTCTGATGTATTGTTCTACATCGGGCTTCATGTTCGGCCACCAATAGTTCCAAGTGATGAACTCGATAGTTTTGGCTACTCCGGGATGACCTTTCGTTGCCCAACTGTGACATATCATTATAATGAAGTCCCTAATTTCCCCGTTGACCGGTATGTAGATATGATTTTGCCAGTATACTAGTCTGTTATCAATCCGGTACTCTGGGTCTTTTCTGTGAATAGCGTCCGTGACCTGTTTATCCCAGAATCGCCTTGGAATTTTGGCAATTTTGTCCTCTGTTTCTCCGAGAGCTCTGTCATCATCATATATTTGGATGAACAAGTGGTCTTTTAAGAGGATGACATCTTTATTGTCGTCATCTCCTCTCTCATGACCAGCTCTTCAGGATAATAGGTCTGGTTTAGTGTTCGCTTTCCCAGGTCAGTGTTTGATAATGAATCTATACTCTTGGAGATCTGTTACCCATCTAGCTTGGCAGCGATTTAGGTTCTGCAGTTTTTGGACATAGGTTAAGTTTTGGTGGTTGGTGAGTACCTCAATTTCCTGTTCCGCACCTTTAAGATAATGCGCCCACTCATAGAAACATGTCATCACTGCGAGCATTTCTTTGTCGTAGATTTCATAATTTCGCTCAGCATCGTTTAATGAGTGAGACATGTAAGCTATGGGTCACCATGTGCCATCGCTCTGTATCTGGGATAAGATTCCTCCAATTGCAAAATCCGAGGCATCCAACTCAATTCAAAATTGTGCCATTGTATTTGGGATTACAAGGATTGGCTGGGTGGTGACGCGTTGTTTCAGACCATTGAATGCTTGTTCTTGGTCTTTCCCCCATTGCCAATCTACTTTGCCAGTTAATTTAGTGAGGGGCTTTGTGATCCTTGCAAACCCTTCAATAAATCTTTGATAGAAATTACAGAACCCCAAAAATTGTTGCACTTCTCTTTTGCAAGTCGGTGCCGGCCATTCCAGTACCCCCTTTACTTTCACCAGGTCCATTCTAATTGTGTTTGCAGAGATTATCAGTCCGAGAAACTCGATCTTGGTTTTTTCAAACTGACATTTTTCTGGCTTCAACGATAGCTGATGTCGTTCTAATTTAGCCAGAACCTGCATCACTCTCTTAGCATGTTCTTCGAAGGTTTTGGTAAAGATGAGAATGTCGTCCATATAGACACTCATCCATCCCTCTGCTATCTCATTTCAGAAGATGTCGTTCATCATGGTTTGAAATGTGGCAGGGGAGTTCGTTAACCCAAAGAACATCACTAATGGTTCGAATAGACCTCGGTTAGTTCGAAAGGCGGCCTTCCATTCATCTCCTTCTCGAATCCTGATGTTATTGTAGCCCCATTGGATATCCATTTTAGTGAAATATTTGGCTTTGGACAGCTGATCGATGAGTTCACTAATTAGGGGAAGCAGATATCTGTTTTTAATTGTCATTTGATTCAGTTTCCTATAATCTTGTATGGGGCGTAAGGATCCATCCTTTTTCTTAATAAAGAAAAATGGAGATGCCATGGGAGATTTGCTTGGCTGAATGCGACTGGTTTCGAGGTTTTCCTTAAGAAAATCATCTAACTGTTTTTGTTCCACTGGGTTGATTGGGTAAATTTTACAGTCTAGTGGTTGAGATCCCGGGATAAGTTCGATAGCATGGTCCCAAGGTCGTCTTGGTGGAAGCTGGTCAAATGTTTTCTTTTCAAAAACCTTCTTATATGGAAGACAGTAGGCAGGTAGTTTAGCATGAAGTTCCTGAGAGGTCTGAGGAACGTAAACCTTTTCCGCTAGTTGTCCCGCTTTAGATTGGTACGCTCTAAGCTGCAATTCTTCTTGGCTGATTTGAACCGCAAGTAAATGATCACCATATTCCATCTCTTCCCAATCTCGAATGTCCAGTACCTCCTCTTCTGGACTATCCACCACACTTTCTTTCTGGCATGTACCGGGACATCTTGAGAATTTGAGTGTCGCGTTTTTCCAGTCAATCTTGGGGTTGTGGTATTTACAGTAAGCCAGTCATACCCCAGAAAGATTTCGTTTTTACTGATGTTTGCGACACTAAAATCCATAAGTTCGACATGTTCACCAATTCTGATCCTTAACTGTATTTTGTGCGTCAGCAAACCAATATTGTTCTTGGTTCTGTCTGCATTATATACAGGTATAGGATGTGGTAGTGGTATAGTGTTTAATTGGTGTTTTTGAACAAATTCCTGGTTGACACAAGATCTGGTACATCCACTATCCAACAATGCTTTTACTTCGAAGGTTTCTAGAGTGTCGGTGGTAGAGACAATGCATTTAATATCCATCTGATTGGTGCCCATTGTTCGGACAACCGTTGGTTTTTGCTTCAGTTCATAAATGGCTAATAATGCTTTGTCTTCACTCATTAGATTAAGCTCATTGACGAGTGTGCTGTTAACCTCAGTGATCCTTTGATTATGTGTGTATTGTTGGAGAGTTCTTATTGCCTCCTCCTTACTCTCATTCCATATTCTCCTGGTTACCCAGGGGCCAGTCCAAGTTTGTAATCCTTTATCATTGATTCTCAGGGGTTTGCTTCTTATTTCATGGAACAACAGTTTATTGTCAGTCATTATGTAATCGATACATAAAGCGCTATCTGTACATGAAATGTTCGAGGCCCCTGAATCGAAGCTCTTCATTGGCTGAATTGAAAACCCTGGGGAGCGAATGGAGTGACTGAAACTGGGGTAACCGTACTTGTAGAAGTCGACGCTTCTACCATTGTCTCACTGTTGCGGGCAACACCGCCTCCTGCCATCTCACCGCTGCCAGCTACCATCCTCCACAACTCTTCCTTTTCCGCATCTGTTCCACTATTCCATGCGCTCATCAAGCGCATCTGCTGCTGTCTGGGGTTAGGGCAAATGCGGGCCATATGGCCAGTCTGGCCACAATTATAGCACCGAATTGGACTGCGATTCCGGTCAACTTGCATCGCGTTAGGGTCGTGTGGTGCTGGTTGAATCGGAGGTCTCCAGGTCATTTGTTGTGGTCTATTGACCGGTGCTTGCCAGTTCCATTGTGCGTGTTGGTTAACACCTTGTTGTGTTGTCAATGGCCGAGTTTGTCCCTGTTGTCCAGTTCATTGGGTGGAACTGGACTGTGTCCCAGCGCCGCTACCTCCTTGTGCAGCGAATATCTTCCTTTCTGCAACCGCTTGTCTCCATTGTTGGTCTAGTCTGATGACGAGATCATACCACCTGTCGAGGGTAACCGGGAGGTTGGGAACCACCATACACTTGTCAAGTAAAGGGGTGTTTAATGATCGTTTGAATTTCTGTATGCCAGCTGTCTTGCCGTAGCCCGATCTCATGTAACATTGCTTAAACAACTGTACATGTTCTTCACCGGATTTCGAACCCTGTTTTATGGTTGTAATTTCTTGAATTGCTGTGGCTTGCTTATTGGGATCGCCGAATGCTTTGTAGATATCCCAATAAAGCAGATCAATTGGATCCGGTTCGGTAGATTGTACGTATTGTGTTTGGTAGTCCGGAGTATTCATGTATGTCAAGAAATGATCTCTAAACATCTGAGCCATACCACTTTGCATAAATCCCAACACCCAAGTGACCTTAATCTGTAAGGTTGGAAATTCTTGGGGTTTGGCCAACATGTATAGGCGACAACTGTTTATAAATCCTTCGCAAGTAGTCATGGTGCCATCATAAATGGGGGGTGTTGCCATTTTAGGGCCGCGGCGGGTGGAACCAGGAATAATGGGGGGAGCCTGATTTTGCAATTGCTGGATGACAGCATTTTGCTGGTGGACTGTGTTTTGTAGGGCTGCCATGCTATTCATGAGTTGCTGGATCTGTGCCAGCGCCTGGTTGAGAGACCAGTCCGGGTCTTCGTCGGTACTGTCAGGAGCTCACTAGTATAACCTTATACCGCGATCCTACAAATCCCCAGGCGTCACTCCGAAGTTGTTGAATGGAAAAAGGTGGGAGAAGAGGACAACGATGAATAGATTGGGCTACTTAAGACGCTATACTGTGGATAGACAATCTAAGAGCTGAAGTACAAATAAAGGTAAACGACGACCTTAAGAGCTGAGATAAAAGGAACAGTTCAAAGGGGAATCGAACTCGCAATCTGTCAGGATTGTCCGAGATGTCCAATGAGACCGAGATCACCGAAAAAAGGAAAAGGAAAAGAAAAGAAAAAGGAAAAGGAAAATACGATAGGCGCGTAGAAGATAAAGGGAGTGCCTAAACGAGTAGATGATGGGTGATAAGATAAGATAAGATAAGGGAAAATGAGAAGAAGAAAGGATTCATAACATCACCCCCCCTCTAAGAATTGTGTCCATGCAATCATAGAGAGTTGGCGACTGCCCTCGCACCTTTCCAAACTCTCCAGTTCCGCTCCAGCTTCTCCAAATACTCCTTCTCAAACTTACCATCCTCCCATCCAAACAGTCGCCAAGGTACCCGGGGTTCCGTATTATTTTCGTAGTGCTTAAAATCTAGGTTCATGAGCGCTATGCGTCTAGGCGCCGCTGGGCATTTATTATGGAACGTCTTGACTTTATCTTGAGCGTTTGTCATGTTTTCAGCGGGTTCCCAGGTACTTTCTTTGACCGGGTAGCCATACCATTTAACCAAATATTCCAACTTCCCTCCACGTCTGACTCTACTGTCTAGTAGCTCTTCTACCTCGTATTCCTCCTGATCTCCTATAATCTCTGGGGGGGGGGCGTCCATGAATTTGTTGTCCAGGTGTAATGGGTTCGGTGTAAGGTTTAAGCTTGGATTCGTTAAAGACGTTGTGTATTTTCCAGTTGGAGGGAATTTCCAATTGGTAAGCGGAGTTGCCGACTTTTCTTTTGACTACAAACGGCCCATAGTATTTGCTGTCCAATTTTTTGGATGGCCGCTTCATCTTAATGTCTGTTGAATCCAGTAGTACCTTAGATCCGACCCCATATTCAATGGCAGTCTTAGTGTGTTTGTCGTATGATTCCTTCATTTTCTGATTTGCTTTAAGGAGTGCTGCCTTTGCTTTAGAGATTGCATCTTTGGTATGTTCTAGGAAGTCCTGTACCGACTGATTTTTGGAGTTACTCATTGGCTCCGTTCCTGTGAAAGGGTTTCGGCCATTATTTAGCATGAATGGTGAATATCTTGTCGCGCTATGAACCCTGTTGTTATGGCAGAATTGGGCAATGGATAACCAGTCTGCCCAATTATTCTGTTGACTGTTTATATAAATGCGCAGATATTCTATAAGCTCTTGATTAACCTGTTCCGTTTGGCCGTCGGTTTGAGGGTGGAATGCCGTTGAGTAATTTCCTGAAATGCCTAGACACCTGTACAATTCCTTCATGAAGTTTGATACGAATTGGGGGCCACGATCACTTATCACCTTTTTAGGGAGGCTGTGTTCTTTGAATACGTTATCTCTAAACAGTGTGGCCGTCCCTAGTGCAGTGATGGTCGAATTCGTTGGTATATAATATACCTTCTTCATCAAGCAATCTACGACTACCATTACCATATCATACCCTTTTGATTCTGGTAGTGGTCCTATGAAATCAATGCTGATCGTATGCCATGGTTCGGGAGGAATCTCATTAGGGTGGAGGGGTGCCACTTTTTGTTGTCTGTTTGGTTTGTTCATAGCGCATCCCTCACATCCCTGAATAAATTTCTCAACGTCCGTCTTCATGTTACAGTAGGCCACCAATAATTTCTGGTTATTAGTTCGATGGTCTTTGCGATCCCAGGGTGACCGTTGGTAGCCCAACTATGGCAGATGGTGATAATAAGATTCCTTGTGTCCCGATCTACCGGTACATACATGTGATCTTGCCAATAGACCCAGCAATCCTGGATTCTAAAATCAGGATCTCTGTTTTTAATTCCTTTGTGGACCTGTTTATCCCAGTGCCTTTTTCCGAGTTTTGCGATTGCAGTCTCGGCTTCATCGAGTGCGCAGTCATTGTCATAGATTCTGATGAACAAATGTTCTTTAAGGAGTGTGGTATTTTCGTTGTCATTTGTTCCTTTGTCATGTCCCACGCGTCTTGACAAGAGGTCTGGTTTTGTATTAGCTCATCCAGGTCTGTGTTTGATTATGAAGTTATAGTCTTGAAGATCTGTTATCCATCTGGCTTGGCGGCGGTTTAGGTTCTGCGGTTTTCTGAAATAGGTTAAGTTCTGATGATTGGTCAGAACCTCGATGGGTTTTTCTGCTCCCTTGAGATAGTGAGACCATTCATAAAAACTCGCCATGATAGTGAGCATTTCCTTGTCATAAATCTCGTAGTTGCGTTCTGCCTCGTTTAGGGATCGAGACATATAAGCAACTGGTCTCCAAGTGCCGTCCGCCTGCTGTTGGGATAAAATGGATCCTAGGGCAAAATCTGATGCATCAGACTCGACTCTGAACTGTTCGGTGGTGTTAGGGATGACCAGGATGGGTTGTGTTGTAACTCTTTGTTTTAACCCATTAAATGCTTTATCTTGTTCTGGTCCCCATTTCCAATCCACCTTACCAGTTAAGACAGTAAGCGGTTTGGCGACTCGAGCGAATCCCTCAATGAACCTTCTGTAAAAATTGCAGAAGCCGAGGAATTGCTGGAGCTCTCGCTTACAGGTTGGTCTTGGCCACTCCGTAACCCCCTTGACCTTAATCGGGTCCATTCGAATCGAGTCGGCCAATATTATTAACCCGAGGAATTCAATTTCAGTCTTTTCAAACTGACATTTTTCTGGTTTAAGTGATAACTGGTGTTCCTCGAGTTTAGCTAATACCTGCGCGACTCGTCGTTGGTGTTCTTTGAGTGTTTTGGTAAAGACAAGGATATCGTCCATGTACACGCTCATCCACCCCTCAGCGATCTTGTTTCTAAATATGTCATTCATCATTGTCTGAAAGGTTGCCGGGGAGTTTGTGAGTCCGAAGAACATTACCAATGGTTCGAATAGTCCTCGATTTGTTCTGAAAGCTGCTTTCCATTCGTCGCCCTCCTTGATCCTGATGTTATTGTACCCCCATCGGATATCCATCTTTGAAAAATATTTGGCATTGGATAACCGATCAATTAGTTCGCTGATGAGGGGTAGGGGGTATCGGTTCTTAATCGTCATTTCATTTAATTTCCGATAATCCTGTACAGGTCTCAAGGAGCCATCTTTCTTCTTCACAAAGAAGAAGGGAGATGCCATAGGCAACTTGCTGGGTCTAATCTGTCCAGAATCCAGGTTTTCCTTAAGAAACTCGTCAAGCTGCCGTTGTTCGATAGTATTCAACGGATAGATTTTACAATCTAAGTTCTTTGCCTCAGGAATTAATTCAATAGCATGATCCCAGGGGAGGCGTGGTGGCAGTTGATCGAAGGTTTCTTTTTCGAATACCTTTCGGTACAGTTTACAGTAGGTGGGTATTTTGGCGTTTAATTCCTTAGAGGTCTTAGGAACATATGCCTGTTCTGCGAGTTGTCCCACCTTTGACTGATAAGCCCGTAACCTCAATTCCTCTGGTCCGATATGGATGGCTAACAGATGGTCTCCTTCCTCAAGTTCATCCCAATCCATTTGATCAATGGATTCCTCCTCTGGGGATCTCACATCCGATCTTTCGTTGCACAAACCAGGACATCGTGAGAACTTGAGCATTGCCTTTTTCCAATCTATTTTCAGGTTATGATGCTGTAGCCAATCATGTCCCAGAAAGATATCATTTTTGCTAATGTTGGCAACGCTAAAGTCCATCAATTCTACATGATCGCTGATCTTCATTCTTAACTGTATTTTATGCGTCAGGGAGCCAATGTTATTTTTGGTTCCATCTGCATTGTATACAGGGGTCGGTTGAGGTAGGGGGGTTGTATTCAGTTGATGTTTCTCCACGAATGCCTGATTAATGCATGACCCTGTACATCCGCTATCCAACAGCGCTTTGACTTCAAAGGTTTGGAAGGTGTCGGTGGTGTTAATGATCGCCTTAATATCCATCTGGTGATTTCCACTAGTACGAACTACTGTTGGTTTGTTTTTTAGTTCGTAGATGGCCAGTAGGGCATCGTTCTCGCTCATTAGGTTTAATTGATTAATGAGTTCGTCCGTAACCTCTGAAGTCCTTTTATTGTGCGCATACTGTTGGAGGGTCCTCACTGCCTCCTTACTATCTTCATTCCAAATATGCCTGGTTACCCAGGGACCAGTCCAGGTTCTTAATCCATTTTTATTAATTCTTAGGGGTTCACTCCTAATTCGGTTCAAATGATGATGATTGTCCTGTAGTATGTAGTCAATACATACGGGTCCTTCTACATAATTCGAACCAAAAGTCAATAAATCGGAGTCATTTATTGACTGAATGGAAAATTTTGCATGCGAGGAGCTGTCTGCGCTCCTTGTGCTGCGACTGGTTGTTGTTCTGGAACTTCCTCGATTCTCGTTGTACTACCGCCTCCTGATTGATTACTGCTGCCCATCATCAGCCTCCACAACTCATCTCTTTCTTCGTTGGTGCCGCTATTCCAAGCGCTTACCAACCTTGTCTGTTGCTGCCGTGGATTAGGACAAACACGAGCCATGTGGCCAGTCTGGCCACAGTTGTAACACCTGATTGGTCCACGATTTCGATCAACCTGCATTGCGTTCAGATCTTGTTGTACGGGTTGAACCGGAGGTCTCCAGGGTGTCTGTTGTGTTCTGTTGACTGGTGGCTGCCAATTTCTTTGTGCGTGTTGGTTAACGCCTTGTTGCGAGTTGTTGGTCTGGGTTTGTCCTTGTTGTCCAGTTCATTGTGATGAACCAGACTGTCCACTGGCACCGCTACCTCCATGTGCGGCAAAAACCTTGCGCTCTGCTACCGCCTGCCTCCACTGGCGGTCTAACCAAATGACTAGTTCATACCATTTTTCTAGCATAGTCGGTAGCTCCGGAACTGCCATACATTTATTGAGTAGAGGTGAATTCAATGACCATTTGAATTCGTGAATGCCGGCAGTTTCTCCATACCCAGATCGCATATAACTTTGCTTGAAGAGCTGGACATGCTCTTCCACTGATCAAGACCCTTGTTTGATCGTGGTGATCTCCTGGATTGCTGTAGCCTGTTTGTTTGGGTTGCCAAACGCTTTGTAGATATCTCTGTACAAGAGTTCGATCTGGTCGGGTTCCGGGGATTGCTCGTATTGGGTTTGGAATTCTGGAGTAGCCATATATACTAGAAAATGATCACAAAACATCTGCGCCATTCCTGTCTGCATAAAACCTAACACCCATGTTATCTTAATCCATAATGTCGGGAATTCCTGCGGTTTGGCGGACATATAGAGGTGGCAACTATTGATGAATCCTTCGCAAGTTGCCATCACTCCATCATAGATTGGGGGAGTCGCCATTTTAGGACCACGAGGAACAGAACTGGGGACAGCAGGAGGAGCCTGATTTTGTAGTTGTTGAATAACTGCGCTCTGTTGATGAACCGTATTTTGCAGAGCGGCAAGACTATTCATTAACTGCTGGATTTGTGCCAGCGCTTGGTTGAGGGTCCAATCAGGTTCCTCGGTGCCTCCACCGGCACCGCCAACCATCATTCGCAGGGGGTAAAAAAGAATTCGAAAGAGGTAATAAAAGGGAAGTAGGGAGTATAGTAATGGATCCATTGTGAGGGGGAAGTGGAAGTATAGGAGGGTGGTAGGTTACTCAGTAGAACCTTGTGATGGGCACACGACCCTGAGTTGTCACTTAGGTAAGCGATGGATGGATAAGGATAAGGGAAGCTTGAGGTCAATGGCGCGCTGGGTGACGAACGAACGAGCTTCTCTCGAAGGGGGTAGAAACACAGGTCTACACCTCTGTCAAGTTCCTACGTGCTCCGTGAGTTATATTGGTCTTTCTCCACCAACTATAATGGTTTACGGTCAAATAGAGGCACTGGGCATGAGACGAGGTTGATGGAGCCTGTGATTAGGCTTTGCGCGATGCAGGGTGCCTTGGATGAGGGACACCCTCCATCACTGAGAGTAAAGATGAAGAGGAGAGGTACAAGTGTACCTTTGGAAGTGGATGGGTGGATGAGTCTCGAGGAGACGTTCGGACGAGTGAGGAATGATAGCTCTTAGATTTTGTCAGGAGCTCACTAGTATAACCTTATACCGCGATCCTACAAATCCCCAGGCGTCACTCCGAAGTTGTTGAATGGAAAAAGGTGGGAGAAGAGGACAACGATGAATAGATTGGGCTACTTAAGACGCTATACTGTGGATAGACAATCTAAGAGCTGAAGTACAAATAAAGGTAAACAATGACCTTAAGAGCTGAGATAAAAGGAACAGTTCAAAGGGGAATCAAACTCACAATCTGTCAGGATTGTCTGAGATGTCCGATGAGACTGAGATCGCCGAAAAAAGGAAAAGGAAAAGAAAAGAAAAAGGAAAAGGAAAATACGATAGGTGCGTAGAAGATAAAGGGAGCACCTAAACGAGTAGATGATGGGTGATAAGATAAGATAAGATAAGGGAAAATGAGAAGAAGAAAGGATTCATACTGTAACAGGTACCACCTCCTGCGCCTCCAACCATCATGCGGATGGGGAGAAAAAGAATTCGGAAGAGATAATAAAATGGTAGAAGGGAATATAGCAAGGGCTCCATCATGGATTGGGATAGGTGATGGTAATGATAAGAAAGATGGAAGAAGGGATGAGAGGACTAATAGAACCTCGAGGCAGGCACGCAACCCTAGTCTGCCTCTTAGGTAATAGATTGGGTGAGATAAGGAAGGCCTCCGCAATTGATGGTGTGCAAGGCGACAAGCGAACGAATTTCTCTCGGAGAGGGTACCAACACAAGGGTACGCCTAGACTAAGATCCTACAATTCTCCATGAGTTGTATCAGTCTTTCTCCACTGACTACAACGGGACACGATCGAAGGGGCACGCGGGGCATGTATAGGTTGTAGTCCCTGTGATTAGGGAATGCTCATTGGTGCCTGTGATTAGGCAATCGACAATGGGATGCCATGGATGTGGGACACCCTCCTTTACTATGATATGTGAAAAGGGGAGCGCAAGCGCGCTTTGGAAGTGACAGGAGAATAAAGAGAAATGAGTCTCGCGTAGAGAGACGGACTCGACGGGTGAGTAGGGAAGCTCTTAGATTATGTTAGAACCTCACTGTATACTCCCTGTACCGCGATCCAACAGTATCCCTCAGGCGTTGCTCCAGAAACAAGAGGAAGAGGATATATGGCGAGACTCAACTAGAAGTTATACAGCAGATAACTATCTAAGAGCTAGAGACCAAATACACTACAACAACAGTTAAAATGTGAATGGTAGAATAAAAGAATGGCCAAAGGCCAAATTGAACTATCAACCCTCGAGAATGAAAAAGGAAGAAGCGTGCACTTAGGGTTCAGTGCTAAGGAAGGACGCACATCTAGATGGGTGTCTACAAAATGGGTGACAGTAAAGGGAAGGGGAAAGAAGAAAAGAAAAGGAAAAGAAAAGAAAAGAGAGATGTTATAACACTTGTTCACTCCCCTGGAAAAGCCAACTCAGCCTGCCAAGCAGCCTGATGTTGTGCCAATGGAAGTTGACTCTGGTTGGAAGACTGTCAGACCTCTAGTGTGTTTTAGATGTAGGAAGCCTGGTCACAAAGCAAGTGACTGTAGGTCTAGGGTGGACATCA
>KZ302435.1:0-13722 GCA_002554575.1 Amanita thiersii Skay4041 | reverse complement strand
TATCACAAGTACAAATACTTGTTAATGATACTAGATGACTACTCATCTTTTGCTCATAGTGTCTTACTCCGATCAAAATTGGAAACTCTTTTTTTTTTTTTTTTTTTTTTTTTTGAATAGTATACTGGTTGTGTTTGTACTGTACATGTGGCATATTGCTACGCTTAATATATGTAATTGCTCCTCATGAAGAGGAGAGTTGAAAAATTATGTGTTGTGAAGGGAGGCAGGTTGTACTTGTGGTACACCCTCTTCCTCATCTTCGTTAGTGACTAGGCCTTCAAATGTGAAGGCCTTCAGGTTGTTTTGGAGAAACTTGATAATGAGTTTCACAGCGGAAGGTTTCCACACCAAAGTTGAAAGGGGTTGTAGTCTATGTACATAATCAGGACAGATAGTAAGGATGTGCTCATGATGTTACGCCCTCCAACCTTCAGCGCTCGAGGTTCAACCCCTAAGCGCCTCCTTTCCTATGCAGCCCCTATTTTCGATGCTTCGACACTTCTTTGTTTACCTATGTTTATTCAAATGTGAATATTGACCACATACTGACTTGGACAGTCATTTCATCTGTAGTCATACATCCTGACTACTACCTCAGGGTACTCTGGTCCCCAGGTCTCCTTATTCACCACCTTACTAACATCCTTACTCATGCGACAACCAGGAGTAGTTATATTTAGGATGTTACTTGTTTCACTACTTCCTTTTAGTTCGTCTTAGCTACCACCTCATGTATATAAGTAGTAGCTACATTGCCTAGGATTGCCTAGGCTTTCAATACAAGTATTCCTCTACTCTCATCTCGCTCTCATTGTCTGAGGATCTACCTAGAGCATCACTCTACCTAGTGACCAGACATATCTATATCTTATCTAAGTGGTGGTTATCTCACCATTGCTGCTCACCCTTGAGAGTCCTATACTTGGTCTTTGGCTTACTGCCTGAGCACTGAGATAGACATCCCTTACAGTATAGCTACACAGCGAGGTAGACTATTGAAAAGCTAAAGACCAAACAACTAGCTACAAACATGCTAAATGGAATGAGGTGAAAAAGAAATGGCTTTTGGTGGGGTTGAACCAATAACCTCGGGAATATAGAACAGAGGAGAAGTGCACGCTAGGTTCGGCACTAAAAGAGGTGCACACTTAGACTGGCATCTAGGAGAAGTGTGTGTCTAAGGTTGAATTGTCTGTTGAAGTGAAAAGGGGAGAATGGTACTGTCTGAAAAGACAGTTATTTACTCAGTCTCCAATCACGAAATGAAGACTATAGATTACCTGAAAAGACAGTTATTTACTGTATCTAATTAGTATGGTAATTATAATGCTATAAATGAAAGCTTACCTCAGTCTCCAATCACGAAACGAAGACTGAGGTCTGCAATACCAACATGCAGCCGAATTTAGACGTGCTTATGTAAACTAACAAATAATACAAAATAAACCGAGCTTCATCCGAGCTCAACTGTATAGTCATGTTGTAGGTACATTTCAACATTGTCAAAGGAATGAGAAAAGAAAAGAAAAGAAAAGAGAAAGGGAAAATGATTAAGGGAAATCATAACATTACTACACTGCTCTAGATTGTAAGTGAAAGTCTTACTTAACTAGCTGCTGTGTGTTGCTGTTGTCGTCCTCTCAACACATCTCCTCTTGAAACTATTGCTACATGCTACTCTTATCTTTGACACTGCTCTAGATTGTAAGTCAAAGTCTTACTTAACTAGCTGCTGCATGTTGCTGTTGTCATCCTCTTGACACCCCTTGCAGTAACCAATCTGTTGAGCAGGTTCTAAATTTTTGGACTACCCCTTCATGGGGTTTAAACTATGTAGATAACAAGTTCTCTTTGAGAGTACTCCCTTTACATAACTCTGTAGTGGGATTACTCCACCATTTGTAAACATGATGAATAAATACATTTACTATTAAAAAAAAGAGTTTGCAGTTTGTGACATGCAACATCACAAATTCCTTATTCAGTAGTTACATTGTTATGTTTTAGGAATGGATGGATGAGGTATGGGGGAATAATGTGGGAGGAATGTAATGGAATGTGGATGTGCAATGAGGCATAAAGACTCGGCCACACTCTGGCCACACTCTTAGTCTCACTATGTGTCATAAGGACACTGTAGTATAGTATATAAACTGTTCAGTAGCTTACATCAAAAAATTACTTTTTCACGCGTTGCTGCTTAACATTATGAGTCCGAAGTTTACGAGGTCCTAACGGACTTGTATATGCCATGCACGCAATGGCCGTGTTACAGTAAGCATGTAGTATAGTGGTCTTCATGTTATTATAAACCCAAGGACTCAGAATCTGTAAGTCAACATTTAATAGTACTAACCCGCCGACAATCTGAAACTAGGGGATAGATCAACGTGGTGGAGGCAATTCACGGCTCTTCCAACTCATTTACTGGGATGGTTAGTTCACATTTATCATTTTGCTTCACCAACAACCTAATTTGAACACTCCACGGCAGGACTGCTATACTTTCTTTACATGTTCGGTATGAACTCACCCTGTCCAGATCTGTGCTGCCACCCACTGGCAAGAAACCAAACAACAATTGCCTAGCTTTAAGCACGCTGAACGTCGTCGTGATCTACATCTTACCTGTAAGTAACAAACATGGCACCGACTACTATGAAAGTATAGCTCATGTAATATGCCAACCCAGCACCCAGACTTTCTAGAACTGCTTGCTTCGTAAGCTCAGGCCGAGTATTTACAAAAACACTCTTTAATAATTGACAAGGCCCGTACGCGTCATTCATATTTCTCTCACAAGTCGCGTCGTCCTTCGTACACGAGAGCAGATGGCACGGGATGTACACCTTCTGGACGTCGAACGTCAGACACTGCCCGTGGTGGCAACAACAGAGAAGAATACCTTTTAGAATCAGGTTTTGTAATGTGAGTTTTCAATCAAACTGTATACTATCAAATCAAAGCACAATCAATGAATCATATATTTTTTACCTGGCTCATTCGAACAAGCTTTCAGCGACCACATTCATTTCTTCTGCCTCTCGCTAGACTTACCTCAAGATTTGAACTGACCATCAAAGACACAAACACGAAACATTTTTAAAAAAGGAGAAATCATTTCAACGAGACATTAGAAAGCATTCACAAAGCACAAAAGCAACGACGAGAAATACAACCTCCCCCATCGTAACCCAACCAAGGACCAACCAACCTTCAGGTTTATGTTTACACCACGCATAAAACAATCCATAAAGGGGGATAAAGGAAAAGTTCACGCCTTCTTTTCCCTTCAAGGGTTCTCTCTGAATCCCAGCAGGTACTGCATACTCTGTATTCCCGCTTTAGGCGAGAATTGGGGTATCCTGTGCAAGTAGAAAAAAATCATTAGTTAGCCCTATGTGGCCCGAGAAGAGTACAGGAAATAGAAAACATACATGTGACCGCTAAGCGCGACTTCAAAGTATGTGAGACCACGCTCTTGGTGGACATTTCCGAGTGACCCAACACCGTCAACAACGAAACTGTCTTGCTGGATGGGAGTCTGGAATCCTTGCATGCCATTCCCTAAGAGCTTCGTTAATCACCTATAAATCAAGTTGGGGAAGGGGGACTTACATGTCATGCTAAGTGATGAAACAGAGCAAGTATAACGTCAGTAAAAGGACAAGGGCCAAAAAATCACATCATTTTCGTACTTTTGAATCACAATTCTCGTTCTGCACACATACAACACATCTTAGCAACATAATTACAGAATCGCAAACATACGTTATACTTACCCCTCAGCAATAAGAATGAAATCCGCCAATCCATGGATGATCACGGTCCTCTGATTCTTCTCAATCACATTCGGAAGTACAGAGAGCGCAGGAGGCAAACTTCCATCGCCCTTGGGGAATACGTTAATCTCCGAGCATTCTTCCCACTTGACGGTTGATGGCGCGTGGATGGCCTTCTTCACGTCGTCACGGTCAAAGTAGAGCGGAGTCGTTTGCTCATCAGGGAAGGAGCCGCTATCAGATCAACGAATCAGGGGAATCAGGGTAGCAAGAGTATGGGGCACTATACGCACGGGAAGCCGAGCACATCCCATAGGATAGGATACGTGTCAAAGATACGATAAATATCAAATGCTGGGTTGACACGAAGCGCAGCATCGAAGATGAGGTCCCATACATCACAACCCGGGTCCGCGAACACTGATTTGCCGGGCAGGGGCAGCCGGCCTTGCGGTGGGAAAGTGACGTGCTTGTCTATATAGCCCGCATAACCACACCTTTCAGCGACCTGGTCGAGTTCTGCCATAAAGGTTTGGCTAAGAGTGACAGGTAAGTGATTAATCAAGAAAAATGGTAAAAGGACACGCACTTGAGCGCGAAGACGTTTTCATACTTGTGGACGAAATCAACTGCAGGGATTTGTTCTTGGACGACGTCCCATGAAAGTGAGGCTATAAGCGGTTAGCTTGAGTAGTGCATGTACCTTATTCCAAAAATACTTACGATCTGCAGTCCAGGTTCCCTGGAGGTCAAGGTCTATGACCCCCGGATGCGTATAGATGTAGTTTGCAATGTCTGGCATATGATGAGCTTAATTCTTTGGTTATGTACTGAGTAACCTACATGGAATATATGTCCCAGCATACTAAAAACAAGGATTGTTAGCATAATCACATGATAATCAACGCAAACACATACACTCTCTCCAGTAAGATAGAACTTCTTGTTCTTGAGTTCTGAGAACACCTCAAGGAACTGTTGCAGGAAACCAACAAGCTGGGCAGCAAGGTCATCTTCATTCTATGACACCATGTCAGCTTTGCAGAATCGAGGACGCATATAGTCACCTTACCTGGATGTTAGGTTTGCCTTGCGAGAAACCGGTGCCAACTGGTTGTTCTACCCAAAGAACACTGGATAGGTTGGTCCAACTGAATTCGTTGACTGTCGGTTTAGCTTGTCCCCAGCTCCAGGTGAATGGCTATGACACAAAACGTTTATCAAGCAGCAAAAGGAACCAACGGAAAGAACAACTAACACCGTTCTCCTGCAAAAGACCTTCAAGAGAAGAGCAACCAGGTCCTCCATTCGTCCTGTCAATTCGTGTTCGGATCACAGTTATATGCGGCCAAAAAGTTGATAGAACTCACCAAAAGATAAGGTCGTCAAGGCTACCTTCCGGCCCAGGTGGGAAGAACCAGAAAAATAGCTGCATAAGTCATCAGCGTATGGAACACTAGTACCCTTCATGATAGTGCGAATAACGTACTTTTCGTGTTTCGTTTGGATCACTGCTTATCGGCAACAAACCGGCCCAACTGGGACCGATGTCAAAATCAACTTCCGGAATGTGAGCCCCATCAACCCAAAACTCTGTCAGATGAAAGATCAAAATTTCCGACCTCCCATGTCGATATATGCGCATAAAAACAAAAGTGATTCTGCTTACGGCTAGCCTTTGGGTTCGAGAATGTGATATTCTTCACGCCGGGAGAGGCGATAACTTTACGTTTATTGAAATTATCAGCAGCCCAGCGTTTTGCTGCCTCGGCCTGACGAGCATGGAGTTCCCTTTTGCTGATTTGACGCGCATTCACAGCTGGTGTTGCGGCGAGGCCGAGGAGGTACAGGGCAGCCACCGCCGTCGTGATAAGGGCTTTGAACAGTGCCATGGGGCAGTTTTCAACACGATGCGATGGGTATGCTCTTGTTCGTGACCGGTAGAGGGGAGTGGATAATACCTGTTACTCTACCCGAGGTGATCAGACACGTACTCCCAAAACGTGCGTGCGGTGAAAAGAGAGGAGGGTGGAATGATTTCCTGGGTCAGCTTATATAGCAGAGTGCTTGATAGCCGTGGGTAATGAATGGGAAGATAAGTCAAACACATTTGTTATGGAGCATATGCTCTGTCAGTGAGAAGCAAATAATACACGATGCATATCTGCTATTTTTGGCGGCGCTTGATTTCTGGAATTGAAGGCATTGTATCCGTGACGCTTCTACGTTCTCTGTGCTGGACAATGCAGTTCTCCGACTACCTGCTGAGTCTGTAGAGGTCACCGTCTGAAACGATGTAGTAGATGGAAAGCCTGAATGACAGTGTTTGGCATGGCTTGGACAGTGGGCACGCGCAGTAGGTCATGATCAGGAACAGTCTGGTGATAACTCCGTATTGGATAATTCCCATGCACAACTCTAAGGTTGGATTTACAATTAAGATATCTATATCTATGCCGTGTATAATCATTACAACAAATAGCACCCTATGCATATGGTTCAGGCCACATGCGGAAACACGCACTCCTCTACAAAATATTGGTGGAACCGGAAGTCGTCTGTAAGTTCGGGGTGGAACGTTGTGAGGAAGTGTCGCCCTTGACGGTAAGCGACAATGGAGCTTGTGTCGTGATTGTTCAGTGATGGGTTGAAGGGTAATCTGGATAGGGGGAGCTTTGCGACAGCCTTGATGGACGGATCTTGGGGATTAAGGATTTCATGGATAATCTGACAGACAACGCCAAGTCAAAGGATGTCCAATGCATGAAGATAGCATAAAACGTACAGGTGCCCGAATAAATATCCCTGTAAAGGGCTTTTCAGGATTTCGGAGATGCTCGACGTCAAGGTCAACTTCGAATGATTCGAGCTTTGAAAGTGAAAACTGTGAGATTGAAGCGCATATATGTTGAAGTGGACGCATATACCTGTGATCCAAACCCATTGCGGGCTATCCGTATTGGCATTGCATGCAGAAGATCCTGTCCGCCCTTTTTCTCCGTGGGACCATGGAGACATTCGGAAAGCAGAATTGCGCCAGCGCAAGTACCCCACACTGGTTTCTGCTTGACAAACTGACGAAGAGGTTCTAAAAGACCCGTGCGCTTAGCCAGCAATCCCATTGTTGTTGATTCTAATATGAATAATGAGTCATTTCCATATGCGCCAATAAGATGGCAGAAAGAGGACATACCACCCCCCGGAATAATTAAAGCCTCGCATTCCTCCAACTGGACTTTTGTGCGTACTTGAATGACAGAAACATTCCTGTCGAATTTGATTTGTTGTAGAATAAGCTGGTGTTCGATAAAAGCACCCTGGAGGGCTAAACCCAACTTTCGTTCTTAGATTTCAAATGCCCGATAAAAACAATCTAGGAGACGCACCAAGAACACCAATTACAACAACACGAGGTGCATCACTCTGCGGCATTTCTGGGAAAAAGTTTGTTGATACAAAGGTGAGGTGGGAGATAAGAGCTTGGTATAGAGCAAAGCCAGAGTGCCTCCCTGCATCTTAAATAATTTTTTTTGCTGTTTCGCTTGGTTCTGGACCGGAGCTTGTTTCCTTATCAGGATTCCTCACGGACCTCGCCTTCCGACTCGATATGTCAGCATGTCGATATCATGGACCATTGCATTCCGCTCTTTCCCACAAGCTTGGCAGTAGCTTCACAGACGGCCATGCGCGGACCATAAAGGCGTCCCTTGAACTCCACAAAGCAGGCCTGCTGATAGTGTGACTCATTGGCTGACAAATCCTGTCCACACAGTTCGTGACGTAGACGTCACAAAACGTGACAAGGGTTTTAACGCACGGAACCGAAAAAAAAAGCCCAAATTTATTTCTTTCTCCTCTACCACCACCATGTCAGACCTCGACGCAGACCTCTACGGCGGTTCGTGTCCCAGCCTCTTCCACCGCGCATATATGCTCACATAGTTTCCCTTTAGACCTCTACGGCAACGATGAGACAGATTTCGACCAAGTCCCTGAAGAGAAGGAAAGAGACGCTCAGGCTGCGGCCGAGCCACCTGCGGCGACCATGACACCAACACCGTCGACCACTACTGACCCCCGTCTGGCAGGAAAAGTGGAGCCCCAAAAAGTTGTCTCGACTACTATAGCATCTACTACTACTACAACCAACAATACTTACGCGCCCTCAACAACCAGTAGCACTCCAACGCAGTCTCTCACACCTCAAGTTCCTCAACAACAAGGGACAATACCATCAACTGTCAACTCACAAGTAAACACAATGCCAGTAACTCAAAAAATTCCCACGTATGAACAGCCCCAGTCGGGGTATCGGGACTCACCATCGAGGCACTCTGTTGAACGGACTATCCGTCCATCAGAGATGAAGGATGAAGGGTAAGACTTTTGTTACTGATGCTGATTTCCTTTTTCTGTGCTCGTCAGGAGGGTGGCTGGTTTCTTTTGTCTTGGTGTTTCATCTATGACCAGTCTTAGACTGTATTTGGCGGCCAGCTAGGCCTGGCGGACTAGTACACGTAAAACGGGATGATGGAACTTCCACGTAGTCAGTCGCGTCGTACGTTCGTCGCTCGTCTTCTAAGCTAGCTCTAGCGTTAGCGTATGTGCCTCTATTCCTAGGCTAGGCTAACACAAGTCGCATCGAGAGAACACAGCCTGCGCAGTAGAGTCTCTATTTCTCTCCCTTCTCTGTCATATCAGCTCTCTGTTTCTAGCCTACAAGTACTAATAACAGTTTTCTTTTATGCATATCCCCACATGCACCTTCCACTATCAACGTTGCCATAACGTATCAACTCAACTTCAAATCGCCTTCAATCTGGTGCTTTCATTGTATCTTCCTTATACTGCCTTTGGGGCTTGCGATCTTTATAGGAAAATGTTTATTGGTGGTCTGAACTGGGATACAACAGATGGTGCATACCTTTCATTTATGCTGTACTTATACTTAGTACTAAACGGGCCGCTTCTATCTCATTTGTTTTGCATTCTATTTATCTCTCTAGAAACACTCCGAGAATATTTCTCTCAATTTGGGAAAGTCGATGCATGTACAATCATGCGTGATCAGGCAGGGCGATCACGTTGCTTTGCCTTTTTAACATTTGAAGATCCAGCAAGTGTAAATGCCGTTATGGTGCGAGAGCACTTCCTAGATGGCAAAGTGGTGGGTACTTTGTTTCGATATTGGTAGATCTCCGTCTAACTCTTTTGTCTAGATTGACCCAAAGCGGGCTATCCCACGTCAAGAACACCAGCGAGCGACAAAGTTATTCATCGGGGGTCTACCAGCGAGTGTAACCTCTGAGTCTATGCGCGAATTTTTCTCGCAGTTTGGTAAAGTTGTTGATTCAACGGTCATGCTTGATCGTGAGACTGGAAGGAGTAAAGGGTTTGGGTTTGTGTCATTTGAGGATACCAATGTACAACCTTTCTTAGGATTTGGTAATTTGGAGATTGATGGCAAGCTGGTAAGTAGTAGCTATTTATATATTTTCCTTAGATTTATACCTAATGTACTGTGTATGGATAGATTGATGTCAAGTTGGCTCAGCCGCGTTATCAACGCGATACCTTCCCGAATGAGGATAGTAGGTTTGGTGGTCAACAACAAGGTAGCTACACCAACGCGGGCGCTGGTACCATGGCTTCGAACAACATGGCCAGCGGTGTTGGTAATGCAACCGCAACAGCTGCGGGAAACACGCCGTTTGACCCGCAGGCGCTAGCTGCACTGTATACACGTATGATTCAGATGACCAGTGCTGGAGGGATGATGGGTGGGATGGGTGGGATGGGTGGTACGGGTATGAACCCGATGATGGGTGGTATGGGTGGTATGGGAAATGCAGGTATGCGTACTGGGATGGGTATGGGTATGGGCGGCATGGGAGGAAACATGGGGGGTATGGGCGGCATGGGAGGCGGCATGGGTGGTGGCATGGGAGGTGGCATGGGCGGAGGTATGGGTGGTGCTGGCATGGGCGGTGGCATGGGAAGGGGGATGATGGGCATGAACCAGAATATCCCACGGGGTCCAAGAGGAGCGCCTACTGGACCTGGAGGACCTGCGGGCGCCAGCAGTGCGAGTGTCGGCCCTCAACGGTCGCAAAGAGGAGGTCACAATTTCCATCCTTATGCCCGGTGAAGAGAAAGACACACACGGGTATGCATGCACTGGCACCAGGACATCGTCATTGACATCTTTTCTTTTCATCTTTTTTGTATGCTGTCTCTTTCACCTCACCACGTTGCTTCGTCGCTTTTTTTCTTCTCTTTCACGTTTGACTTGCTACTAAAACTATTGACGAGACCTGCGAGAGACCTGGTCGGCCAATCTCTGTTGTAACCCTCGGCTGCGATGTGGAAAGGGAGATCAGGAGGTGGGGAGGGCACTTACGAAAAAGGGGCCGCTGTATAATCTACGCTTGGGGGCGAGTATACTTTCGATGCTGCTTGTGTGTTTTGTATGTGTGTGCGTGCACAGTAGATTGTCCGGGTTTTTTTTTACTACAGTAATCTAGCTCGATTAGCATGTGCACTTATAGTACAGTACATGTGCACGTGTCTTTGCTTCCTCCTCCCCTTCTCTTGTAGTGCCGTACTGCCCGGAGATTGTAGCTGGCGCTCATGCATGTTTGTTTGTTTTTCTTTTCTTTCTTTCTTTGGTCTCGCAGTTTGCTTGTTCTATATGTTTCGTTGTGTATAGTACTAGTACTATCTATTGTTATGGTATAATCTGACCATCACACCATTCTTCACTATGCAGAATGTTATGTATGGTGAACACTGGTTTGGTGGTGTGTAGTTTTCATTGGGTGAGATGAGATGTCTATGTTGGAAGGATAGGAATGGTAGGAACAGGGTAGTGAATGGATGGTATTGGGGCAAAGTATGGTTAAAGATATGACAGTTGGGAGGTGGCTGTGGTGGTTGCTCTGTGTTGGCCCTGTCTTTCTTTCTTTTCTTTTTTTTTTTTTTTTGAATAATAAGAACTATATTGTTTTCTATTTAGTGTTACATGGGAGAAAACTAATATAGTAAAAGAACTGATGGAGTTAGGAAATACAAAAAAGCACCTAAAGTGCTATGTGGAGTAGGAGAGGGGGTACACCCTGAGCAACAAATTGTTTAGATATAGCTAACACTACTGCTTACTGGCCTGGAGGGTTGTGAGCTTGAGAGCAAGGAGTTTGTTTGAGGAAAAGTGCACCTTATACCAGGCACACTTCCTTGAATTGGCATAATGATCCACACCAAAATTTGAACACTACAGTTTGCAGGTTGACATCCTTGAAGTGCAGGTCACACAGTTGGGGATGTATTGAACAGTGAGATGGGGGTGTGGGCATCAAGTGCATGAGGGCAGGCAATTGTGACAGACATGGTGAGTATGGCCCCATTTTAATCAAATGGAGCATTGCAAGCTAGGTTGCAGGCTTGTCCAGGGTAGGGTCAGTGGCATTGTCCAAAAGGAAACATCTGTGTTCAGCAGACATTTAGCCAAGGTGCCTGAGCAGGAATCCTCAAACAAGACCTTCACAGTGGCCATGGAGGCCTGGCTAACCTCTTTGCAAGCAAAGACAGGTCCAGAGATGATTTTCACATCACATCATTTGGGTGATGCATGAAGAGAGGCAGTCAGATCTTGAACTGACACAGCACCAGTAGGAAGGGAGCATGGGACATGTGTGAACTTTACTGTGCTGAGTGTGGAGCAGTTTTGAAGAGTGGAATGAGGTTGCCCAAGGGAAATTTGGGCAGCCTCAGTGATAGTGGCTGTAACATCAGAGGAAGGTGGTTTTGCTAGGGTGATCACCAAATCACCATGGAAAGTGAACTCCACCATTTTGATATCATTGCTGGAGAACTTGCCCTTCAAATGAAGGACAAGCTGCTTGTGAACCCATTGTGGATCCACATCTGTGACCTTGAGGTCCATTGGTCAAATAATGACCTAATAATGACCCATGTCAATAGGGTGCCCTGCATGATGCACTGAGGTGCACACTTGGGACCAGAGGGGGAAGCAGTGGTGGGTGCAGCTTTCTTCTTCCCAGAAGCTGCTGCTTGAGCATACAAAGGGCAAGATGCCCTTTTTGGAGGTGCTGAAGCACAAACAGGAGGTGGGGGGGCAGTTGATGACTCAGCAGTGGCTGTGTGAACTG
The DNA here is from genome assembly GCA_002554575.1 of Amanita thiersii Skay4041. Classification (NCBI taxonomy): domain Eukaryota; kingdom Fungi; phylum Basidiomycota; class Agaricomycetes; order Agaricales; family Amanitaceae; genus Amanita; species Amanita thiersii. The sequence goes on along the minus strand of KZ302435.1, from coordinate 1,769 downwards.
GGGGTTGCACTGCCACAGTGGACTGGGTGAGGGGGAAATGAGTCAGGCCAAAGAGATTGGCCACTTGAGCACAGTCAAGACCACCAGGGAGGAGTCTGGCAAGGCAGCCAGCAATAGAACCAATACTCTCAAGAAGTGTTGCTTCATCAAGCTTCTTGGTATTGAAAGAGTCAAGTGCTTCACTGAAAATAGTCAACACTTTGAGGGGGTTCTCCTCAAAGATTTCAGTGATGTCTGGGGGAAAAGAGGTGGACTGGTGCTCTCAGCCATAGCTGTCCATAATATCCATCTCCTCTGCCCACCCAGGGGCAGGGTGAGGAGAGGAAGGTCAAGTTGTGGAGCCTGGGAGGACTCCATGCTGAGCAAGATAATCCTGCTTGTAGATAGTGAGGCATTGCTCTGGCAAACCAGAGGAAGCCCCAGAAACTGGGGATGTAACAGTAGGGAGTGCTCTCCACCTCCAAGGAGGCTGTCCATGACCTCTGCCTTTACCTGTCATAAGTGTGGGAAAATACTTGATGGTGGTGGTAGAGGATTAAGAAGTGATTGTGTTGGCCCTGTCAACAGGTGGTGTTGTTACTTTCATTGCTGCAGCAAGTCAAAAAAAAACCCCACCTCAACTGACATGGAGAGTCTGATCAGCTTTTCTCAAGTTTGAAAGAACTTTGGGTGACTAAACTAGTCTGTATTGCATGTATGACACTTTCAAGTAGCCAAAAAAAAATCAATCAATGAAGTCTCCTAGTATTATGATCAGAAAAATGTTAGAATAGCCACCCATAAGGTGCTAAAGTATTGGACCATAGCTAGTTATTTATAGCTCAATCTAATTATAGCTACTAAGGTGCCATCCATCCATCCATGGACTCCCTGGAGATAGACTGCGGATATCCTAAGAATATTGCAGTGATATCATGCACAGCAATGCACAATTACCCCAGGTAGATGCATGTGTAGAATATTGGTCCATGCACATATTCTTGTACAGTATAAAAGAGGACCATTATGCATCCTATCAATACAAGTTCTTACAGAGCTTCTAGTGTAGCACAAGCAGCTAAGCTAACTGGTAAGTTGGCTTCCTAGCTACTAGCTTCCCCATGGGATTAGCCTAGTGCCTTGTGCAGGCATTCCAGACTGGGCAACTCCCTCTGGGAGCCAGTCTTCTCAACAAAAAAATCTGCTCTCTCATGTACAGTGTGAATGAGCTAATGATTGTGAACTATGTAAAGATCATGTCAGAATATGCTTGGTAGAGTCTATCAATTAGGGCAGGAAGGTTACCTACTGTCATGGCAGGTGATGGACTAGCACTATTGTATAGACACTTATAGTTTTCTTTTTCATTTTCCTTTTTGTTTTCCTTTCTTTTATAATACTTGTAGATGCTGTAGGTACAGTGACCCAAAAAACCATCTGGATGTTGTCCAGTTTGGAAAAGATCAGTTAATAACACTACAAATAAAATTTAGAAAAATCTGTTAAATTAGTATATGGTGCACTAATGTATTGGCTATATGGTGACATAAGCATGACATTATAGGCTTACCTATTGTGGAGATAAAGAATAATTAATCAAGGGTACTCATGCAGACAGTTCTCTTGCTCTCATGTCAAATGTGAGAAAGTCAACAAAAGTCACATGATTTCACCTTGCAATCAACAAAGTCATGTGACTACATGTTGAAAAGTGACAATTCTCCCCAATCCAATCTTTCTTCATCCCATCATCCACCATGAAAAAGCTCTCCACTGAAACCAGACTCTCT
>KZ302434.1:0-13845 GCA_002554575.1 Amanita thiersii Skay4041 | reverse complement strand
TGTGTGTGTGTGTGGATTGTGTGTGATCACGCATTTCCTGTCCACCCCGCCAGTCACCTTCTCAACGTAAGTACTTGATCAGCTCTTGGTTTACCCTCTCGGTTTGTCCATCCGTTTGTGGCTGATAGGCTGTGGAATAATTCCCTTGGATCCCTAGAACCTTATATAGATCTTGCATAAAGCCTGATACGAATTGGGGGCCTCAGTCACTGATAATCTTTCTAGGTAACCTGTGTTCTTTAAAGACGTGGTCTCAATAAAGTACAGCGGTACCCATACTCGTGATATTGGCATTAGTTGGCATGAAATATGCCTTTTTAGTGAGCTGGTCGACCACCACCATAATTGTATCATATCCTCATGATTCTGGAAGTGGCCCAATAAAATCTACCAAGATTGTGTGCCAGGGTTCTGGTGGTATTTCATTAGGATGTAAGGGTGCTTTTCTTTTCTGTCGAAGTGGTTTGTTTGTAGCACAGCCTTCACATCCTTTGATATACCGTTCTACGTCCGATTTCATATTTGGCCACCAGTAGTTTTGAGTAATAAACTCAATGGTTTTTGCTACTCCTGGATGACCCTTGGTTGCCCAGCTGTGGCAGACCATAATGATGAAATCGCGTATCTCCCTGTTCACTGGTACGTAGATTCGATCTTGCCAGTAAATAAATCCATTATCCCTCCGATATTTGGAGTCCTTCCTGTTGAGCGCTTCTGAGACCTGTTTATCCCAAAATTGTTTGGGGATTTTCCTAATTTTGTCTTCGGTCTCTCTGAGAGCTCGGTCATCATCGTATATCCTGATGAATAGATGGTCTTTCAAGAGGACAACATCTTTGTTATCGTTGTCTCCCCTTTCATGACCGGCTTGCCGTGATAGTAAATCAGGCTTGGTGTTTGCTTTTCCAGGTCAGTGTTTGATAATGAAATTATAATCTTGGAGGTCCGTTACCCATCAGGCTTGGTGGCAGTTAAGGTTTTGGGGTTTTCTGAAGTACATCAAATTTTGATGGTCTGTGAGTACTTCAATTTCCTTTTCCGTGCCTTTAAGATACTGAGACCATTCGTAAAAACATGTCATTACAGCAAGCATTTCCTTGTCATAGATTTCATAATTTTGCTTGGCTTCATTAAGTGAATGGGACATGTATGCTACTGGTCTCCAAGTACCATCACCCTGTATCTGGGATAGAATACCTCCAATGGCAAAATCCAAAGCATCCGACTCGATTCAAAATTGTGCTGAGGTGTTTGGGATTACTAGGATTGGCTGGGTCAATACTTGTTGTTTAAGACTGTTGAATGCTTGTTCTTGGTCTTTTCCGCATTGCCAATCGATTTTACCAGTAAGTTTCGTGAGCGGTTTTGCTATGTGAGCAAATCCCTCAATAAATCGTCGGTAAAAATTGCAAAACCCCAAAAATTGTTGCACTTCTCTCTTACAAGTTGGTGCCGGCCATTCCATCACGCCTTTAACCTTGACTGGGTCCATTCGAATAGAGTTTGCAGATATAATCAATCCGAGAAACTCTATCTCAGTTTTCTCGAATTGACATTTCTCTGGTTTCAATGATAATTGGTGCATCTCCAATTTCGTTAATACCTGCATTACTCTTCTTGCATGTTCTTCTAGGGTTTGGGTAAAAATGAGGATGTCGTCCATATAAATGCTCATCCATCCCTCTGTGATCTCATTTTGGAAAATGTCATTCATCATGGTTTGAAAAGTAGCAGGGGAGTTCGTTAACCCAAAGAACATAACAAGTGGTTCGAATAGTCTGCAGTTTGTTCGAAACACAGCCTTCCATTCATCTCCCTCTTTGATCCTTATGTTGTTATAACCCCATCGTATATCCATTTTGGAAAAATACTTCGCCTCTGATAGTTGATCAATGAGCTCACTAATCAGAGGGAGTGGATACCGATTTTTAATTGTCATTTGGTTTAGTTTTCTGTAGTCCTGTACCAGACGTAAGGATCCGTCTTTCTTTTTAATAAAAAAGAATGGAGACGCCATGGGAGATTTACTGGGTTGGATGCAACCCGTTTCCAGATTCTCTTTGAGAAAATCATCTAATTGTTTCTGCTCTGCTGGGTTGATGGGATAGATTTTACAATCTAAAGGTTTTGACCCCGGGATCAGTTCAATCACGTGATCCCAAGGTCTCCTTGGTGGCAGCTGATCGAATGTTTTTTTCTCAAAGACTTTTCTAAACGGGAGACAATATGTCAGTAATTGAGCGTTAAACTCTTGAGAGGTTTTTGGTATGTAGGTTTCCTCTGCCAATTGTCCTGCTTTAGACTGGTAGGTCCAGAATCGCATCTCTTCTAGGCCGATCTGAACAGCTAAAAGGTGATCACCCTCTTCCATTTCTTCCCACTCTCTTATGTCCAGTACCTCCTCTTCTGGACTGTTCACCTCGCTTCCTTTCTGACATGTACTGGGGCATCGTGAAAATTCCAGTGTGGCATTCATCCAGTCGATCTTAGGGTTGTGGTATTTCAACCAGTTGTGACCAAGGAAGATTTCATTTTTACTTATGTTTGCCACACTGAAATCCATGAGTTCAATGTGATCACCAATTTTTACCCTTAATTGTATTTTATGCATTAGAGAACCAATATTGTTCTTGGTTCCATCCGCATTATACACAGGTATTGGGCGGGGTAACAAGGTAGTATTCAGTCAGTGTTTCTTGACAAACTCTTTATTGACACATGATCCGGTACATCCGCTATCGAGCAGTGCCTTAACCTCAAATGTCTCTAAGGTGTTGGTTGTGGAAATTATGCATTTGACATCCATTTGGTTGTTGCTGGTTGTTCTGACAACCGTTGGTTTTTGTTTCAATTCATATATTGCCAATAATGCATTTTCCTTTTTTTTTTTTTTTTTTTTGAATAGTAATTTTTATTTATTTTGTTCTGTCTACGAACTACATCGTTTTTGTATGTAAATCCCTGCGAAAGGGATGGGGTATTCGAAAAATTATGTTGGTGGGGGGGAAGTGGGTTGTGATGTAATCGCACCCTGATCTTCGTCCTCCGGGATCATGAGGTTTTCAAATGTGAAAGCTCTCGGGTTTGCAATTAGAAACTCAATGATGAGTTTAATTGCGTTTGGTTTTCGTCGTAGTATATGTAATGGTGGTAGACTATAGTTCATATTGTCAGTACAAGAGAAAAAGATGTGCTCACGGGTGTTTAAAGTCTCTTCTCCTCTGTCAGCACATGGGGCGCAAGCCAAAGAGTTTTTGCTCGGGTGGTATCTTGCGGAATACTTGGCGGTAGGGGCATGGTTCGTTAATGCTCTTGTGAGTCGCGTGAATGTAGTGATGGTGTCTCCGCATAATGCGCTCCACCGTCTGCGTGTTGTGGTGACACTTGAAGGTCATCCTAGCGGTATGGGTAGCCAGGATGATCCGAAAGGAGGGGTGAGGTGCGCCCTCCACTTATCCATGAACTCTCGGTTGTGTTGTCGTTTGTGAAAGGAAGGTGAGTTATGGTTTGGGACTATGGCTGTGGGCATACGAGTTAATTTGTCTGCTCTCTCGTTCCAAGGGATCCCTCGGTGTCCCGGGCACCACCCGATGTGTAGGTGGTTATGCGGATCGTCTTGCAACCATCTTCGAAGGGTCGTTGCTGCTCAGACCGAGCTCATCCGGTCATGCGTTCCTCGTGTGCTGAGGAAGAGGTCGATGGCTGGCCGTGAGTCCGTATAAAGGACTACGCGGCCCGAGAGGCCAGGTGAGGGAGGAGAGGATGAGGGTGCGAGGAGGTTAATAGCTTTCTGGAGAGCGATGCACTCGCTCTCCATGCTATTTGTACTGCTGACTCCTTTGTACATTGATCGCACGAGTTTGTTATTCTTTGTCACGACTACCGCTGCCGTTGCCTTGTCTGTGTCAGGGTTGTGGCTGCTGTCAGTGAAGATGGCATAGTCCGCAGTTGTGGTCGAGTCTAGAACCTTCTGAATATGGTTCTGGATCCATTTTTTTTATACTGCGGAGTCGGTGTTTTTTGGAGGGGAAGGGTTGTCGATGGAGATTCGTTCTTCGAATCGGTCGATTGTCCGTGCTCCATTTATCAGATCTGGGTGCAGCATGTAGAAGGTCTGTGATACGGTAATTTCCTTGGCGTCGGTGAGAGCTGTGGGTTTCGGGCGTCTTTGGGACTTGGCGTATAGTAGGTCGTAAGCGTGTAGTCCATCAAATTTGAGTTTACGCTGTATTGCTCGCGTGGATGGGATTGTTGCCAGACGTAGTTTGGCGTTCTGTAAGCTCTTGTTGAGCCATAAGGTTACCGGTGGAATGGATGAGAGTAGATCCAGGCTTTTAATGGGAGTCGTTTTGAATGCTCCTGTGATCCATCGGTTTGCGACATTTTGTAATGTCTGGCATTTGACCACTAATTTCTTGACCCCGAAGCCATTGTGGCGGTACCACAATTGGTACCCGTAACTCCATATTGCTCTTGCGATGCTTGTGTAAACCAATGCCCGAGTATCTGGAGATAGACCCCAAGTGGATGTGCCCATCATACGTGCTGACCTGAGGAAAGTCAGAGCTTTGTTAGTGTAGCACGTAACATGAAACGAAAAATCTAAATAAGAAGAGAAGAAGAAACCTAAATACTTCCAGTGTTTCGATGCTTTGATCGTTATGTGGTCGTTGGCGAGGTTGGACAATGGTAGTAATATTTCATTATGTTGGGGATTGTTTGGGGCGATATATCCGTGTGGTCGTGATAAGTTTAGTGCGTAGAAGTTAAAGAATTCGGTTTTCTTTGTTTCCAGTCTAAGTCCAATGCCTTGGAAAGCTTTGACTAATTGCGTGTATTGTAACTTCAGTATGGTTTTGTTCTCCTCTATCGAGTCCGAGGAGTGCGCTAAAACACCATCGTCAACATAAAAAATTGAGAGGGATGAGGTTGCGGGTGTGGAGGGGAAATGATGATTTAGGGGGGCGGCTATGCAGAGCACCGACAGGATGGGGGAGAGGCAATCTCCCTGCGGTAAGCCCAGATCGAAAGGAAAAGGAGGAGAGGTTGCCGAGCCCCATTTGTAGCTCGTGTTCCTTTCTTTGAGGAAAGTTTCGAGGAAGTTGCATATAGTTGTGCTGAAGTCTTGGCGTCGTAAGATGCATACTATGGATCCATGGTCGATGGAGGGGAAAAATTGACTGATATCAACGGCTAATATTGAGGTGTGTAGACCCCTCGCTCTTGCCTCCTCGACGTGTGTAGTCAAGAGTAAGCCCGCATCCGTTGTTGAGGACTCCTTTATTCCCCCTACCTGCGCCGGATGGACAATTCTGTGTAGTATCGCCTCCATATTCATGCGCGCAGCTAGGATCTTCGTCGTAAGTTTACTTAATGTATTCAAGAGGCAGATAGGTCTGTATGCCTTCGCAGTTGAGTAATCTTCCTTGTTCGGTTTCGGAATGATTATTGTTGTGGATTCCTTGTACTGCGTTGGCCAAAAGGCATGTTGGATAGACCAGTTGATGCTGTCTTGAATTTGGACGTTGAAACGGTCGTGGTTCTTCCATAGGTACTTGACATGTCTCCAAGTGAGGTGATTGGGTCCTGGGGCGGACCCATTGCTGGTCTTGGCTAGGGCTTCTGTAATTTCGATTTTGCTGATGGGGTAGAAAGGGTGGCTCGCTTTCTCTTCGTATTTGTTAATTTCGTCTAGACGTTGGTTTGAATCCGTCGTTGTTACAGAATTGAACTGATTATGAAAACAATTCCACAAATCGTGGAGTGAGGAAACCTGTTTATTATCGGCCGTTTCAATGGTTGAAAAGTCAGGAGGGGGGCGATCATTTCCCCATTTTGCGGGTTTCCATGGTTTCCGACTCGCTGATGCCTCTTGTATGATTGATCGGTAATATGTTTGGCGGGCAATGTGGATTTGTTTCTGGTAATTTTGTCTATTCTGTTGTGTTGGTAAACAGCTAACTTCGTCTTTGGCCTTCTGACACTCTTCGTTCCACCATGGTGTTGGGTGTTTTACGGATCCTGGCTTTGAGTTTGTTTGCCACGATTCGTAAATGGTGTCGTATAACTTTTTGAAGTTTTTCTGTGCGATTGCTCTTTGCTCCGTAGTGTTTAAAGCTTTGTCTGGTGGAAGCCACCATTCCTTGTCGCCTATTTCCGTTAAGAAGGAGAGTTCCTCTTCACTGTCCTTCTTGATGTATGGAGGGCGATAGGGGTTGGATTCCATTTTCCACTTTATACTGATAAGAGCGTGGTCTGAGGAGCCTCATTTTTCTAATTCGACGTTGCATGTTGTTTGGGTGTGTGTGTGGTCTCTTGTAAAGGCCAGATCAAGGACCCGGTTTGTATGATGCTTTGAATAATGGGTGGGGGAGGAGGGCAGTGAGATCAATGATAACCCCTGTATGAAGGTGGCGTGTAGCAGCGCCATTCCTAATTCTGGTGTTTCGTTCACCGAGGTATCCCATGCCGTATGGTGTAAATTGAAGTCGCCTTGTATTACATTTACATCATGGCAAGCGGGAAGTCCATTGATTAGGCACTTGACGGCGTCATTTTTTGGTCCTTTATACGGGTTGTTGTAGACATTAATGATTGTCGATGTTTTTTCTGTGATATTGTTAGTGATTTTCGTAACTAGGATATTGTGGTGTTGGAATGAGTCAATGTCTACAAGGAGGGAATGGTTTGTAAGTAAGCGTTTGTTGACGAAGGTAGCAACTTGTGATTTATCTTGGTATTTATTAAAAGAATGCGCGCAAGTCCACGTGGGGTGTACGACAGAGCCATATACGGGATTGCCGTTGGGAAGGAAAGATGGGGCATGTTTTACTAGGTAAAAGGGGGTTTCCTGTACCATAAGTATGTCAGTTGTGTTAGCGAGTGAGTCCAGTAGTCCGTGTAAGTGTTTTATATTTTTCGCAACGTTTTGACAAACGATGTTGCTGTATGTGACGGCGAAAGTTTCGGGGTCTTGTGGCCAATAGTTCATGTAGACTTGGGGGAAAGTCGTCGCCCAGCGGCATTGGGTGCGGCATTGGTATTTGTTGCTCTTTGAGCTTTCCGAATCTCCTGTTGTTCCTTATTCCTCGCATTCTGTGCTTTAATGTACACAGATAGTTCTGCTTTGTTATTTCAAGCTTTGTAGAACGGACAGTGTTCCGATGAGCTCATATGTGGCCCTTTGCAATTTACGCATCTGACCTCGCATAATGTTCCTTTTTGGCATTGATCGCATGCCGCCTTGTGCATTGTGGTGGGGTGTGTGCCTCCACATCTAGCGCAGAAGTGCGTCTTGAATTTGCAGAACTTTGTGGGGTGGTCCCAGCATTGGCAGATCGCGCAGTTCTTCTTGTCGTCAAATGATTTGAAAATGAATTTTTCACACGTACTGGGGTTACCATCGAATTTAACCACAGATCCAAGGCATTTTTTGGCGAACGCGCCTGTTTCTGTGTCGAAAATTTCACAAATGACGGTCTTTGTGAAATCAGGTCTCGCCGTTTGTCCTGGCTTGAGGGGTCGAGGTCTTTCGAATCTGGGCGTTAATGAGAATCGTATGTTTTCAAAGTTGGGGTGTTTGCGTATGTAGTGGTAGAGCAAACCGTTGTCCATGGGTAAGCCGTCAGAATGTTGTGTTGGAACTCTTGTGAATTTGAGTTTTGATCTCGGTTTTCGGTTTGCTAGTGTAGAGCCTGGGAATAGGTCCAAAACTACTTCTTGTAGGGCGTCGAAAGCCGCTTTTCCATCCGGGAGTTTGTCCGTCTTGTTCTTGTTGATGTTACGTGTCATTGTCACTACGATGGCTTTGGGATCTTTTGACCAATTTGCCGATTTGATGTGATTACTACCCAATTCTATTAGCCACTCAACGTTTTCGCTGATGATGGTATTTAACGCAGAGGTGAGTTCTTCCTCTGTTTGCCATTTCGTCGGGAGGGTGGTTTCGTCGTCTGTGACAAAAAATTTGAAAACATTAGGGGGGGGGGAAGTATGGTGGGCCTTGAGATTCTGTTGTTTCCACCTACCGTTTTCCAACCACTGGCTCCGTCTTTGCGAGGGTCCTTGTTATTCTTGGGGGTCGATTTCTGTGCGTACGTGGGATTGGGTGCCGTGGGTTTGGTCGTGGATGTCGTGAGTTGTTTTTGAGCAGAGGCTAGTTTGTCCTTTTCTGAGATTTTATGAATCTCTTTCATGATTTTTTGGCCATTATCTGCGTTGAGTTTGTTTAAGAGTTTCTGAAGGTGGTGCGTGTTCGGGGTGTTCCCTTTTCTGGTTTGTTCCGCCGCCTTTTTGGAACTTGTCTTCTGTTTGTCTTGCTTCTTGGGGTTTTGTTTAGGGGGGGGGGAGGGCGGGGGAGAGTCTGGTAAGATGGAGCCATCATCGTCTACTCGGTGTTTCGGTTGCCACTTTACTTTTTCCACTTCCTGGAGTAGTTTGTTGAGGTTGACCTTTTTTGCTTTCGAGACTGCGGGGTTCGACATTTGTTCTTTGGTATGTTGGACGTAGTAATCGAAATCCTTTGATGCCAAATAGTCTTCAAAGTCGTCTTTCTTTCGAGCTTGTTCCTGTCGGTGTGTTGCATTGAGTAAAGATTGGTATTCTTTATCAATAAGGAGTTTGCGCATGTTTTCGAGTTCGCGTTTCTTGTTGCCGTCAGTAAACGATGAGATGGATTGAAGTTGGAGTAGATCTTTGTCCTGGTGTGCGCATATATCTGCCGCATCCCAGAAGAGTTCCTCTTTCTGTTTTCTTTCATTTGGTTGGAAGTATGGGGCTAACTTCTCGAAAGTTTCCGACGCTGAGTTTATCCATAGTTGTCTGTTCTGTTTATAATCCTCTGTGTCAGTCCACGGGGTTGGGTCTGTTGTATCCATCTCCTGGTCTTTCGGTTCTGTCTGTACCGTGGAGAGGGGGCGAGGTGATGGTGGTGGTCGAGGGCTCGAAGGGGGGTTTATAGTGGGGGTTTCAAATGCGAGGTTGTTAAGTTGTCTGACTATGATTTGGATCCTAGATTCTAACGCTTTGGCTTGAAGTCCCTTGTTCTTTATGTCCTTTAAGATTTTGGTTTCCCATGTGTCGTCTTCCTTGTCTTTGAGGTCGTCGATTATGTCAGAAACAATCTTGAGGTATCGTGCAGTTGGGAGGTTTGCTGGAGAAAATTTTGCGGGGTTCTGCGTGACTGCTCGTTTTACTGCATCCCATCCCTGTTTTTTAATAAGGGCGAGTTTTCCTTTGTTTGCCGTGCCAGTAGATTTTTGTTTTATGTCCTGAATAACCTTGGACGCATTTTCATTTAATTTGGTGATCTTCGCGATGATGGCGTCTCTTCGATCTAGTTCTGTGTCATATATCTCCACCTCGGTTAAAGAGGCGTATTTGTATGTAGAATCGTCCAGCAAGAGGAGGCGTGTTGCTTGGTCCAAGGTTTCGGGTTTGCAGGCGAGGATGTTTTCCTGTCTTAATACTTTGGCAGTGTTCCTCCAAATCGCCGTAGATTTACGAATTAATTCCATCTTCGTTAATTCTGGAGGGTCCATCATCGTGGCGTCTTGGTCTTCCACTATGGACGTTAGATTTATTTCATTCTGTAGCGATCTAAGGCGTTCCTCATCAAAATCTTGTGAGGTACGTGGATCCTTTGTTCTGGCTACTTTCTTTATCCTGTTGATGAAATATTCCCTTCTCATAAGTTTCTCAGCGGTTTGGATCACACGAGCTCTGAGGGTGGTAGGGTTGATGTCCAACTTTGTGAGGCGGGCATTGTCTAAGTATTCATTGATCGTTTTAGTCCACGCTTCTGTGTTCACATCAATTGTTGATTGAGGATGCATTTTCCTCGCTCATCATGTTGAGTTCATGAATGAGGGATTCCATCACCTCATTAATCCGTTTGTTATGAGAGTACTGCTGAAGCGTTCTTATTGCCTCTTCCTTACTTTCATTCCATATCCTCCTGGTTACCCAGGGGCCAGTCCAGGTTCTTAATCCGTTTTTTTGGGTTCTTAAGGGTTCACTTCGAATTCGATGCACAAAATTGCTACTATTTTGCATTATGTAGTCAATACATAATTTGCTGTCTGTACATATGTTATCCATGGCCGTTGAGCTGAAGTCACTCATTGGCCAAAGTGAAAACCCAGAGGATTATAAACAGGAGTCTGCGGCTGGGCAACCACAGCAATAGTCGCTGGCACTGGGGTTGGAATTTCCTCTGCGTGGGCTTCACCACCTCCCACCTGTTCCCTTCCACCACCCATCATCCTCCACAGTTCGTTTCTCTCTGCTTCTGTACTGCTATTCCACGTGTTCATCAAACGCATTTGCTGCTGACGGGGATTAGGACAGGCGCGGGCGATATGGCTGGTTTGGCCACAATTGTAACAGCAGATGGGAGCGCGGTTCTGATCTACCTGCATAGCATTCAGATCTCTGGGCACAGTCTGTGTTGGAGATCTCCACTGCTGATGCTGTGCGGGTGTTTGTGATTGATTGACTGGTACTCTCCAATTCCGTTGTGCTTGTTGATTAAAGCCTTGTCGTTGGTTGTTTGCCTGTGTCTGTCCTTGTTGACTGGGGTGTTGCATTGCTCCAGTCTGTCCGCCAGTGCCACTGCCTCCTCAAGCGGCGAAGACCTTCCATTCAGCTACCACCTGCCTCCACTGGCGGTCCAACCGAATGACAAGCTCATACCATTTCTCCAATGTGACTGGTAATTCCGGAACTGCCATGCATTTGTTGAGTAGGGGTGAGTTCAGAGACCGTTTGAACTCGTGAATGCCAGCAGTTTCTCCGTACCCAGAGTGCATATAACTTTGTTTGAAGAGCTGGATGTGCTCTTCTGCTGATCGAGAACCCTGTTTGATTGTAGTTACTTCCTGAATAGCTGTAGCTTGTTTGTTCGGATTGCCAAACGCTTTATAAATGTCTCAGTAAAGTAGCTTGATTGGATCGGGTTCTGGGGATTGCTCGTACTGGGTTTGGAACTCCGGAGTCGCCATGTACACCAAGAAATGGTCGCGAAACATCTGCGCCATTCCCATCTGCATAAAACCCAACACCCATGTCACCTTGATCCGCAAGGTTGGGAACTCCTGAGGCTTAGCAGACATATACAACCGGCAGCTATTGATAAATCCCTCGCAGGTCGTCATGGAACCGTCATAGATGGGGGGGGTGGCCATTTTAGGGCCACGGGGGGTAGAGCCGGGGGTTGCGACTGGTGCCTGGTTCTGGAGTTGGTGGATGATTGCATTTTGTTGCTGAACCATATTTTGTAACACTGCCAGGCTGTTCATTAGTTGTTGTATCTGTGCTAAAGCCTGGTTCAAAGACCAATCTGGATCTTCATCTGTGCCACCACCGGCACCACCGACCATCATGCGGATGGGAAAGAATAGGATGCAGAAGAGATAGTAGAAAGGCAGCAAGGAGTAAAGCAACGGATCCATTGTAGATGAGGGTAGATGATGGTGATGATAAGGAGAGTGGGGGGTTTAAATTGACTATTAGAGCCTCAAGGCGGGCACGTGACCCTAGTCTGCCTCTTAGGTAATTGATGAGAAGGATAAGGTCCTCTGCGATCGATGGCGCACTAGGCGTCAAGCGAATGGTTGCTGAGTCGAAGGGGGGTACCAACACAGGGGTACGCCTCTGTCAAGATCCTGCAAATTCTCTGTGAACTACTTCAGTCTATCTCCACTGACAGTAGTGGGACATGGTCAAAGGGGCACGCAGGGCACGAGGGGTCATAGTACCTGTGATTAGGTATTGGTTGGTGGAGCCTGTGACTAGGCTAACGAAAAAGGGATGCCATGGAAGTGGGACACCCTCCAATTCTACGATATGGGAGAAGGGGGGCACAAGCGTGCCTTGGAAGTGAAAAGAGAATAGAGAAAGATGAGTCTTGCTCAGAGAGACGGTCGTGACAAGTGAGTATAGAAGCTCTTTGATTATGTCAGAACCTCACTGAATAACCCTTATCTGCAATCCAACACTACTCAGGCGTCGCTCCAGAAAGTTGAAGAAAGAGGTAAGAGAGGAAAACGAGACTCAATTGAAGTTATACAGTAGGATAACTATCAAAGAGCTAAAGTAACAACAAACCACAACAGAGACTAAAGTATTGAGAAATGAAATAAAAGAATGGCCAGAGGCTGAATTGAACTACTAACCATTGAGAACAGGAATAAAAGAAACGCGCGCTTAGGTTCAGCGCTAAAGAGAGACATGCGTCTAGGTAGGCGCTAATGAAGTGCACGCCTAATTGAGCATCTAAGGAATGGGTGGTAATAAGGAAAAGGAAAAGAAAAAGAAAAAGAAAAAGAAAAAGAAAAGAGAAATCATAACAAGAATTGTGAGCAGTTTCGCGAGTTTTGCAAACCCTTCTATGAATCATCTATAGAAGTTACAAAACCCGAGAAATTGTTGGACCTCGTGTTTGCATGTTGGCATCGGCCACTCCGTTACTCCCTTAACCTTGACTGGATCCATTCATAAAGTGTTTTGCAAAATGACTAAGCCTAAAAATTCAATTTCCTTCTGTTTGAATTGACATTTTTCAGGTTTTAAGGAAAGTTGATGTTGTTTGAGCTTAGCCAGTATCTGCACAACATGCCTTCGATGTTCTTCTAGGTTTTCAGTAAAAACAAGGATGTCATCCATGTATATTACTACCCATCATTCAGCAATTTCTGAATGAAAGATATCGTTCATCATGGTTGGAATGTCACCAGAGAATTTGTTAACCTGAAGAACATTACTAAAGGCTTGAATAGACCCCTGTTGGTTCAGAACACAGCCTTCCATTCATCACCTTCCTTTATCCTGATATTGTTATAGCCCCAGCAGATGTCCATTTTAGAGAAATACCTTGCTTTGGACAATCTGTCGATTAATTCACTAATTAAGGGTAAAGGATAATGGTTCTTGATGGTCATCTCATTCAGTTTGCAGTAATCCTGTACTGGTCATAAGGACCCGTCTTTCTTCTTCATGAAGAAGAAGGGAGATGCCATTGGCGATTTACTCGGCTGAATTCAACCAGATTCTAGATTTTCATGAAGGAATTCATCCAATTGCCATTGTTCCTCTAAATTTAGAGGGTAAATTTTGCAATCAAGTGGCTTAGCATCTGGGATAAGTTCAATAGTGTGATCCCATGGATGTCTTGGAGGTAGTTCGTCAAAAGTTTCCTTCTCAAAAACCTTACAGTATGGTAGGCAATAGGCAGGGATTTTATGATTAAGGTCTTTGCTGGTTTTTGGAATGTAGGCTTGTTCCACTAATAATCCCACCTTAGATTGATAAGCCCTATGCCGTATTTCTTCTTGTAAGGGACGTCTATCTCAGTGCTCAGGCAGTAAGCCAAGGACCAAGTATAGGACTCTTGAGGGGAGTGGCAATGGCAAGATAACCACCACTTAGATAAGATCAAGATATGCCTGGTCACTAGGTAGAGCGATGCTCTAGGTAGATCCTCAGACAATGAGAGCGAAGATGAGAGTAGAAGGGATACTTGTATTGAAAGCCTAGGGAATCCTAGGCAGATAGCTACAGTTTATATACGCTAAATGGTAGCTAAGGCAAACTAAAGTAAACTAATGAAACAAGTAAGAGAGTAAGAATAGCTACTACTGGTAACCAGATGAGTAAGTAGTTTGGTAAGGCGATGATAAAGGAAGTGTTACGCCCTCCAACCTTCAGCGCTCAAGGTTCAACCCCTAAGCACCCTAACCCCTATTTTCGACATTTCGACGTCCTTTTGTTTATCTTTGTTTATCCCTTTGCAAATAATCATCTTACTGACTCGATGGACAGTGTTTCACCTGTAGTCAACATCGCTGA
>KZ302433.1:0-13922 GCA_002554575.1 Amanita thiersii Skay4041 | reverse complement strand
AACCCATCTGTTTTTAATGATCTTTTTGCCTTTGGGCAGTGGCACAAGTTTATAGACATTGCAGCTTTCAAGGGCTTTGATTTCCTCTTTACAGGCTTCATACCAAGTGTCCTTTTCAGATGGTGGTAGTTTAGCAATGTCTCTGAATTGAATGGGGATGTCATCAGGGATAGCTGCTTTAAGTAATTTTTTGAGTATGAAAGCAACTCCCCCATTGCCCAAGAAGTGAGCTTTTTGGGTTAATCCCATTTTGTCAAAATTCATTGCTTCCAGCCATGTTCTGGTAATGTCATCCAATTCATTCAGGTTGATCCTGATATCCTTTAGTTTTTTAGGAAGGGATCATTTTGTATCATGAGGGTTCTGAGTTTTTTCAGAATTTCCAGTAGAATTACTGCTACCTTTATGCAGTAGGCCCCTTGTGATTGTAGTTCCTTTGTTGCCAAAGGATTTAGCAGGGATATTTGTGAAATTCCTCAAGCTATTAACCCTATTGTCTGGTGGCCAATTGTTCCATCCTTGTAGATCTTGAAGGATCTCGGAAGGAACATGTTGTTCACCATAGATGTTACCAGGTCTGATAGGGATGTTCCTGGTTCTCTCAGACCATCTGAGAGGTGGTGTTGGTGGTCACACAGGTTCTTTGTAGTCAGAATGATGCTCATATTCTTTGGCATCAGGGTCATCATAGTCAGAATGATGCTCATGTTCCTTGGCATCTGAGTTGTTAGGAACCGGGCCTTCAATTTCTGAGTTTTCAGGTTCTGGATCTTCAAATTTCTCATCATTTTCTGATGATTGTGGTTCAAAGTCAGGGTTAGATTTGTCTTCATCCTTTGGTTCAGGCATCTCTTCTGAGTATTCATTGTCTTCTGAGTGTTCATCATGGTCATCATCCGAAGAGTCATTATATGATGAATTATCTTCAGAAGGTGTGTACTTGTGGAAGGTTGATGGGTCTTCAGGGGTGAATGAATCATCATCCAGTGGAGTCAAGGTGTCTGATTCACTGACATCATTGGATGTTGAGTCATCACATATTTGGGGTAATATCTTGGGTGGTGTATCTTTGCACCTTGGGAAGAATGATTCATCAAAGATGGCTTTGGTGCCGACAAAGACAGAGCCATTTGACCTGAGGAAAGACCATCCTTTAGTTCCTGGTTGTAGACCAAGGTGGATCATCATCTCAGAATGAGGTGATAATTTGTTGTGATGTTTTTCTTCAGGGATCCAAACATGAGTGGCGCAACCAATTACTTGTAAAAAGTCAACAGAGGGTTTCTCATTGTATAGGACGTGATGAGGGGATTTCCATTTCAGGTGTTTTTGTGGTGTTATGTTGTAAAGGTATGTTGAGTGTGCCCAAGTGAATGACCAGAAGGATTCAGGTAAGCAAGCTTGGTGATGCATTGCCTCAGACTTCTCATGGAGAGTTCTGTTAAGGCATTCAGCCTGACCATTTTGTTGAGGGGTATGTGGAGCACTGGTTTGTTCGATGATGCCTTTACTTTTTATTAGGTTAGAGAGTTCCAATGATTTGAATTCTCCTCCCCCATCAGTCTGCCACTTCTTTACTTTAGTGTCGAATTGTGTTTCAACAAGGGCAAAGAATCTTTTGGAGGCTTCATATACTTGAGATTTCTTCTGTAGTTGCGTGGTGGTACACCAACCGGAGAAATCATCTAAGAAGGTGATGACGTATTTTGTTCGTCTGCAGCCTTCCTTAGGGAATTCTTTGACATCAGAGTGGATGAGCTCAAATGGTTGTTTGGCTCTTGACTCTGATGATGGGAATGACTTGTTAGTCATTTTCCCTTTCACGCAGCCAGTACAGATGCTTTCTGTTTTAGGCTTAATCACATTAGATGGCATGTCTAATGCATCATTTTTGAAATGTTTCAAGGCTTCAGCACCAGGATGCCCTAAGCATTTGTGCCAGATGTGATAAGGGGTGTTTGGAGAGTCATTCTCCATGGGTGGGAGGGATGCTTTTGATAGTAAGTGTTCAAAGCCTGATACTATTTCAGTTTGTATCAGGAATAGGTTTGGGTATAATCTGGAAGTTTTTCCAGAGATGATTGTCTCATCATTTTTCCCAATAATTCTAACCTCCTCTTTATTTCCTGAGAAAAAATATCCTCTGGCAAGGAATTATCCAAGGGAAAAGATTCGATGACCTAGTTGTGGTAGGTAGTAGACAGGATATATTTTCAAAATAGTATCACTGTCTTCATTGATACTGTGTTTTACATAGACTGTACCTTGGCCTAGTAATTTAACAACAGCTCCTTTTTCAGCGGTTTCAATGGGGATTGGCTTTTTAAGGGCTTCATAGTCAGTAAAGTCCTTCTTATTCATTGTGATGTGTACAGAGGCACCGGAATCCAGTAGCCATGGTGCATAATGTTTATTTGAACAAGTACTACAAGACACAAGGGTTTTCATATGTAAACATTTATCCATCGTTGTAGGATGGAGTACAGCAAATGAAGCTTTTAAGCATCCTGGATTAATTCCTCGAAGAGATAATCCATGCTGTTTTGTGTTAGTAGTTGTGTTGTTACTGGATAAAGGTACACACCTTTCATCAATGAGAGCAGTTGAATCTTTGACTGTTTCTGTTTCTGCATGTATCTCAAGGGGTTCTTCCCCAAGGGAGACAACGTCATCCCAATCAACAACCACTTCAGGGTCAGGGGCAGTGATGGGTTCTTGAATGGAAGGTTCTGGAGTGAACTTTTGCTTTTTTGTGACAGGGTAGTCCTCTGTCGATTCAAGAAGTGGTTCTTCAGTGGTTTTAACTGACTGGATACTAGGCTTTATACCCATCCTGTGGAGCAGGGATATAGCTTCAGGGACTGTTTCCCAAGCGCCTTTGGTTGGGGTTCCCTGGTACTTCTGTGGACTAGCAGAAGGTCTACTATCAATAGTAGATACTGTTGAGGCGTAATGAGGAACCATTGCAGAGGCTGCAAAGCTCAAGACATGAGATGGTTCATTGTCATTCACTTCTTCAATTGCCGAGTTAACCTTCTTTTTGGTTCAGTGACCTCCTCGGAATTTTCTTCCAGAGGAGGATTTAGAGTCGGAGGAAGAAGGGGGGGAAGGGGTTGAGTCAGATTTGGTATCTTTTCCCTTTCCTTTCTTCCATTTAGGATCCTTCTTTTTTTGTTGTACTCCTGAAATTTTGTATATTTTAGGAGTGGGTTGACCAAGCATAGTGGTTCTGTGCCAATTGGCGATGAACATGACTTTGATTTTGTCGAAGTCAAGGTCCTTCATTTCATTTTGGGAAAGATAAATGGATACGAGGTGAGGCCATTTCATCAATCCTGCATTTAAAAGTGTCATGGCTTGGTAAAATTTGGACATTTCCGCTCCTTGGGCTTTAAGATGGGCAAAGAGTAAGGCTAATTTTGCAATTTCTGCTTCAGGATTTTGATTTCCTTTTATCTGAAATGCGTAAACCTTTTGGATATCCCCAAAAACTTGAGCACTTCCGGCTTTATTATATTTGTTTTCAAGGTGTTTCCAAATATCTTTGGCAGATGTAAGGTCTTTGATTTCTTCAATGATGGTGTTTGAAAGTCTTTGTTTTATGGAACCTTTAGCGCCATCGTCAAGGTTGTAATATTTATCCTTGAGTTCCCGTCTTTTGATCATGCTTTCCCAGGTTTCGGACAGAGGATCAGTACTTCTGCTTACCCTTGGGTTATAGGCGAAGGGTTGTGTTCGGTTTGCTAAATCCAGAAGTCCTTCCATGGTGATCAACCAATATCCTTTAAATTCAAGGTAAGCCCTCATGGGGTATTCCCAGAGGGTGTAATTGGTCCCGTCCATGATGGGGATATGGTCCATTTCAGAAGTCTTGATGTCATTCCCATTTCCATTTAAGGCATGCATGAATTGGTTTCTTTCTTCAGCTGAAAGATTGAGGCCGAAGTGATTTAAGGCTCTTTCCCCACCTATGATCCAGATGAACATTCTTTGTCTTTCTACAGAAAGGTAGCAGATCCTTTCATTGTGGGAAAGAACTCTGCAGGCTTCTAAAATCATGGTAGCTTCGTTTATGTGTAGAAAAATGAAAGTGAAGCATTGCATGAGGTGAGGGTCTATGAAGACCAATTCTTGTTGTTCTTCAGCCTGTCCTTTGTTGGTGAGGAAATTGCAGTTTCTGGTCAATGCATGGGTTAAGCAATTCCTTTCCTGTCTAGAAAGGAAGGACCTCTGTAGGGCATCATGAAAGATTTCTCTTTCAAGATCTGAAATATGTATGCCATATTTTTCCAACAATGATTTGCTTATGATCCAAATGAGGAAGCAATTCTCTCTAATTTCAAAGAAGCTGTCAATGGTCATTTGGGATGCATCTTTGAGGGATTCCATGATATAGAGTATGGTGTCATTGAATTCTCTCATGAGTAGGATTTGTTCGTGGATTCCTTCGATGTTGCCATTTAAGGCATGCATGAAACAATTTCTATCTTCTGCGGATAGTTCCCAACTGACGCTATTGAGCAGAGGTTCGCCTCCCAAGATCCAAATGAAATGACAATGTTTCATAATGGATAGGAAGTTTATTCTTGTGAATCCATCTAGTCTGAGACAGGTGGTGTAAACCACTCGGATTTCGTCTGACCAGTGATATATGGTGAGATATCGTAGGACGACTAGTGGGAGATGTTCGGCTATTTCGAAGGGGATGTGATTTCCATTTAATGAGTGTTGGAAGCAGTTGCGTTCCTTGTTGGATATGGACCATCCATATTTCTGGAGGAGTTTGACGCCTCCTCAAAGCCAAGTGAGAAAGTGGTTCTTAGGATCTTTTAAAAGGGGTTTCCTAAGGTCCAGATGATGTTACACCCTCCAGACCTTCAGCGCTCAAGGTTCAACCCCTAAGTGCTCCTAGCCCCTATTTTCGACGTTTCAACATCTCTCTGTTTACCTTTGTTTACTCTAATATGAATACTGACTTACTGTTACCTCTGGACAGCTGTTTCACCTTCATAGTCTCTCTCCTTGACTACTACCTTGGATTACTTCGGTCCCTGAGGTTCTTACCAATCCTTTTACTCATCTAACTACCAGGGGTAGTTATACTTAGACTGTTACTTGTTTTACTATTCTTCTTTTATTTGTCTTAGCTACCACCTTATGTATATAAGTAGTAGTTTAGCTACTTGCCTAGGATTCCCTAGGCTTTCAATACAAGTATCTTCTTTACTCTCATCTTGCTCTCATTGCCTGAGGATCTACCTAGAGCATTGCTCTACCTAGTGACCAGGCATATCTTTATCTTATCTAAGTGGTGGTCATCTCGCCATTGCTGATCATCTTGAGAGTCCTATACTTGGTCTTTGGCTTACTGCCTGAGCACTGAGATAGACGTCCCTTACAGATGATATTCAAGATTTCAATTGAGGGTCTCCATTTGGTGTGTGTGACTACAAGCATAGTCTTGGCATCTCTTGAGTTGGAGATCTTCATATTGTTCTTTATGCTTTAAGCATTGAAGAATATCCCAGGCTTTGTCCTGTTCTCTTTGTGAGGCCTTTTCTTTGGCCCTCCACTGGGCGATTACCCTATCGCACCTCTTTTTTTGTTCAATTAGATGTTGTCGATAGAGATAAACATGATTGCCCATCTTTATTCCATCAACAAAATTGTGATAAAGGCAGATATGGTTGTCATAGTATATTGGTGCCTTGATGGAGCGTGGGGAATTGAGGGGGCGAGGCCTGGAGATGGTTGCTTTGTCAATTGGCTTGGGTGATGATTTGCAAAGAGGAAGGGGTTCTTTGTGGCGCAATCACTTAGCATATGAATTGATGTTAAAGTTCTTTGATTGAACTTTATTGATTTCTTCCATGGATAATTTATAGCCAGGGGCTATATAGAAGAAACCAGTGCCATTGTTGACTTGGGTTTTCTTTACTTTCTTGAAGGGGAAACAATGCATTTTTGAGGCTTGATCTAAAGCTTAATGTTAGCTCTGTTTCCATCTCAAAGAGGTAGTGCTTAAAAGGATAGAAAAGAATGATATTTTGAAAAAATAATAACTAAGTTAATTATTATTCTGATTTTCATCATTTTCATTCTCTTCTAAAACTCCCCACTCTCCTGCAACTCCCACAAAGCCTCCTTGGTTCAGCCATCCATGAACATTAGAGTATGCGGAGGTGAGCTTATTGTTTTGTTTTTTTACCAGCTTGAGTTGTTCGATTAGAAACTCAAGTATCTTGCTTTCTAGTGCAACATGCTTGCTGCACTGAGAAAGGTAAAGATATTCTGCCTTAACCAGTTGGACCAGGAGGCAGGTGAGCTGGACCATACACACATTGTTGATGTGTGACAATAAGGCGGAGACATCCTGCAGGAGGTTCTGCAGGAGCAGTCTGGCAGTGATGGACTCAATGAGCCCATTAGTGGTGGATTCCAGAACTGGAATCTTGAAGTTGTGGTAGGAGTTAATATTGAAGGAAGGCATACCAGTGGATTGGTTTTATAGATGTGTAATCTGTAAAAAATCCTTGGTCAGTGCCAGGGTCGCGATTTAAACACTGAGTAAGAAAGCCCTAGTCTCAACAGGAGGCACAGCTAGCAAGTTTCTTGCTTACTGTCCCTCACAATCCCAAGCTCCTTGAGAGCGAGGGGGACAATGAGGGGAGAGAGTTTCCTCTCTCAGTTCTCCCAAGCTACAGGCTGCGGGGCCCATAACCTGTTGAGAAGACTGGCTCCCAGAGGGAGTTGCCCAGTCCGGAATGCCTGTGCAAAGTGCTAGGCTAATCCCTAGGGGAAGCTAGTAGCTAGGGAGCTAACTTACTGGTTAGTTAGTTGCTGATGCTACTGCTAGAAGCTCTGTAAGAACTTGTATTGCTAGGATGCTAAATGGTCCTCTTTTATACTGTACAGAAGTATGCGCACGGACCAATATTCTACACATGTATCTACCTGGTGTAGCTGCACATGACATCATCTTCTACCTGGGGTAGCTGCACATGATATCATACTGATATTGATTGAATATCAGCAGCCTATCTCCAGGGAGTCCATGGCTGGACTGGCGACACATGGTCAGTTATAATTAGATGTAACTATTAATAACTATCTACAGTCCGATACTTTAGCGCCTTATGGGCAGCTATTCTAACAAGTGGTGTAATCAGCAGAGAGAGTAGCATGTAGCAAGATTTCAAGAGGAGGCAGAGGCTTGACAATTGAGAGAATGAAGTTTGTTATTCTTCTAGCTACAGAATACATGGCTTTTATACACTACAGACCAGGTATATTAATAGAAGAAAAATACATGAAATGTCAGACATGGTTATGTGCTGAGTAAGTGGATTATCAATCCCATTCCCATGTCATGTCAAGTGCGAGAAGGAATAGCTTATTTGACAGTTCCATTCTCTGCTGTGTCATTGGTCTCATGTCATATCAATGATGAGTAATGATGATCTTGTAATAACTTGATTCTGCTTATGACAGAACAAGAGTGTTACGCCCTCCAGCCTTCAGTGCTCAAGGTTCAACCCCTAAGTGCTCCCAACCCCTATTTTCGACATTTTGACATCCTTTTGTTTACTCTTGTTTATCCTTTTGTGAATACTCACCTCTGCTGCCTCTTGGACAGTTGTTTCATCTGTAGTCAACATTGCTGACTACTGCCTCGGGCTACTCTGGTCCCCAGGCCTCCTTTATCATCACCTTACTAAGCTTCTTACTCATCTGGTTACCAGTAGTAGCTATTCTTACCTTCTTACTTGTTTCACTATCTCACTTTAGTTCGCCTTAACTACCACCTTATGTATGTCAGAATTCTTATTTTCCTTTTCTTTTTCTTTTCCTTTTCTTTTCTTTTCTTTTCATTTTACCATTATCCGTTATTAGCGCTGACTTACTGTAGATGCGCGCTTTCATTAGCGCCTGTCTAGACGCACACCTTCTTTAGCACTGACCCTAAGCATGCGCCTCCCCTTTTCTAATTCCCAAGGGCCGGTGGTTCAATTCAGCCTTTAGTCATTCCTTTTATTTCTTTCTCCGTATATCAACCATTGTTGTAGTTTATTTGCTCCTTAGCTCTTTGATAGTTATCCAACTGTATAACTTCAATAAGAGTCCCGCCTTTTCTGCTCTTTTCTACATCAATGCTTGGAGTGACGCCTGAGGGATACTGGTGGATCACAGTTAAGGGAGTTATCAGTGAGGTTCTAACAATATCAAAGAGCTTCATCACTCACCTGTCGAGACTGTCTTCACGCGAGACTCATTTCTCTTTTCTTCTCCTCACATCCAAGGCACGCTTGTGCCCCCCCATTTCCCAAATTGTAGTTCCAGAAGGTGTCCTACAACCGTAGCACCTCACTCTTCGTTGGCCTAATCACAGGCCCCATTGACCACTGCCTAATCACAGGCATCTATGACCTTACCATAGCCCAGCACCACCTACGATTGTGTCCCATTATAGCCATTGGAGATAGAATGGTATAACTCATGGAGTACGTTGGAGCTTGACTAGGCGCACCCCCGTGTTGGTGCCCTCTTTGAAGGAAACTTGTTCGTTCATCGCCTAGCATGCCATCAACCCCGGATCCTTTATCTCTTATCAATCTCCCATCACCTAACACGTTGACTAGGGTCGTGTGCCCACGTGAAGGTTCTATTAGTCATCAACCCACTTATCCTACACCAACCCCAATCTTCCATCACATTTTTCAGTAATGGATCCCTTGCTATATTCATTACTTCCATTTTATTACCTCTTTTGAATCCTTTTCTTCCCATTGCAAATGATGGTTGGCGGTGCCAGTGGCAGCACAGAGGAACCTGATTGGTCTTTGGACCAAGCCCTAGCGCAAATTCAACAGCTTATGGATAGCCTAGCAGCTCTCCAAAACACCATCCATCAGCAGAACATAGTAATTCAACAACTACAAAATCAGGTACCCCCCGCAAACCCCGGTTCTACCCCCTGTGGTCCTAAGATGGCAACTCCTCCAATCTACGATGGATCCATGGCAACCTGCGAGGGTTTCATCAACAGTTGCAGGTTATACATATCCACCAAACCTCAGGAGTTCCCCACCTTACAGATCAAGGTTACTTGGGTGCTTGGATTTATGCAGATAGGCATGGCTCAAATGTTTCGGGATCATTTTTTGGTGTACATGGCAACTCCGGAGTTCCAAACCCAGTATGAACAGTCTCTCGAACCAGACCAGATTGAACTATTGTACCACAATATATACAAGGCATTTGGTGATCCAAACAAACAAGCTACAGCAATACAAGAAATCACGACCATCCGACAAGGCTCTAAATCAGCAGAAGAGCATGTACAGCTCTTCAAACAGAGCTATATGAGATCTGGGTACAGCGAGACAACAGGAATCCATGAGTTCAAATGGTCACTGAACTCCCCCATCTTGGATAAATGCATGGCTGTTCCGGAATTGCCAACTACACTCAAAAAATGGTATGAGCTAGTCATCAGATTAGACCACCAGTGGAGGCAGGCGGTAGCAGAATGAAAGGTTTTCGCCATGCGCGGAGGTAGCGGCACCGGTGGACAGTCTAGCTCAATGCAATGAGCTGGACAACAAGGGCAATCTCAACAAAACAACTCACAACAAGGCGTTAACCAACATGCACAAAGAAATTGGCAACCACTGGCCAACAGACCACAACAGACACCCTGGAGACCTCTGGTTCAACCCGCACAGCATGATCCTAATGCAATGCAGGTTGATCGGAATCGTGGTCTGGTCAGATGTTACAATTGTGGCCAGACTGGCCACATGGCCTGAGTATGCCTGAACCCCCAGACACAACAGACGCGCTTGATGAGTGCTTGGAATAGCGGCATGGATGCCGACTGAGATGAGTTGTGGAGGATGATGGGTGGAGGAGTGCAGGCAGGAGGCAGTGTTGCCCACATCGAGGAGGTCCTGGTTGTGACACCAGCTGCCACTACGACTGCTGTCCAACCACCGGTAGTTCCATATAATCCCCCGGGTTTTCAGTTTGGCCAATGAGGAGCTTCAACTCAGTGGCTACGGAAATTAAATGTACAGACAGCGTGATATGTATTGACTACATACTGGAAAGTAATAAACAATTTGTACATGCCATCAGAAGCGAACCGTTAAGAATGGATAAAAAGGGATTAAGAACATGGACTGGACCCTGGGTAACCAGGAGGATCTGGAATGAGGGTAGAGAAGAAGTAATAAGAACGCTTCAACAGTACTCTCACAACAAGCGGATCAACAAGGTGACGGGATCACTTATCAATGAATTAAATTCTCTAAGTGAAAAAGATGCACTATCGGCAATTTATGAACTGAAACAAAGTCCAACTATTGTCAGGACCTCTGGCAATAATCAAATGGACATAAAATGTGTCATATCCACCACCAATACCCTTGAGACATTTGAAGTGAAAGCTCTGTTAGACAGTGGATGTACAGGATCATGCGTCAATAAAGAGTTCATTGAGAAACACTGGTTAAATACAACCCCACTACCCCACCCCATTCCTGTATACAATGCAGATGGAACAAAAAATAATATTGGTTCCCTCACGCATAAAATACAACTGCGGATTAGAATTGGTGATCATAGCGAACTCATGGACTTTAGCGTCACGAATATCAGCAAAAATGATATATTTCTTGGCCATGATTGGCTAAAATATCATAATCCTAAAATTGACTGGAAAAACTTGATGCTAGAGTTTTCACGCTGTCCAGGTACATGCCAGAAAGGAAGTGTAGTGAACAGTCCAGAAGAGGAAGTACTGGACGAGATCAGTTGGGATGAGATGGAAGAGGGTGATCACCTTCTAGCGGTCCAGATTGGTGAGGAAGAATTGCGACTACGAGCTTACCAGTCAAAGGCAGGACAGTTAGCAGAACAAGTTTATGTTCCGCAAACATCACAACAACTAAACGCACAATTACCAGCATATTGCCTGCCCTTCAGAAAAGTATTCGAGAAAAAGACATTCGACCAACTACCACCAAGAAGACCCTGGGATCATGCCATAGAATTGATTCTGGGATCAAAGCCTTTGGACTGTAAGATTTACCCAATAAATCCTACGGAACAAAAACAGTTGGACAAATTTCTTAAAGAAAATCTGGAAACTGGTTGCATTCAACCAAGTAAATCTTTACGCCCTCCAACCTTCAGCACTCAAGGTTCAACCCCTAAGCGCCCCTTTTACCATGCAGCCCCTATTTTCGACGCTTCGATGCTTATTTGTTTACCTTTATTTATCCTTTTGTGAATACTCATTCTTACTGCCTCTTTGGACAGTGTTTCACTTGTAGTCAACACTGCTGACTATTCCCTCGGGCTACTCTGGTCCCCAGGTCTCCTTACTCATCACTTTACCAAGCTACTTACTCATCTGGTTACCAGTAGTAGCTATTCTTATTTTCTTACTTGTTTCATCACACTACTTTAGTTTGTCCTAGCTACCACTTAGTGTATATAAGCAGTAGCTACTTGCCCAGGATTCCCTAGGCTTTCAATACAAGTATTCTCCCACTCTCACTTCGCCCTCATTGTCTGAAGATCTACCTAGAGCGCCACTCTACCTAGTGACCAGACATATCTATATCTTATCTAAGTGGTGGTCACCTCGCCATTGCCGCTTTCCTTGAGAGTCCTATACTTGGTCTTTGGCTTACTGCCTGAGCACTGAGATAGACGTCCCTTACAAAATCTCCCATGGCCTCTCCTTTCTTCTTTGTTAAAAAGAAGGATGGATCCTTACACCCAGTTCAGGATTACAGAAAACTGAACCAGATGACAATTAAAAACAGATATCCCCTGCCTCTGATCAGTGAGCTTGTTGACAGATTATCAGAGGCAAAATATTTCTTGAAAATGGATATCTGCTGGGGCTACAATAATATAAGGATCAAAGAAGGAGACAAATGGAAAGCTGCTTTCAGGACAAATCGGGGATTATTTGAGCCACTTGTAATGTTTTTCGGGTTAACTAACTCACCGGCTACATTCCAAACAATGATGAATGATATCCTCAGGAATGAGATAGCCGAAGGCTGGATGAATGTCTATATGGATGACATTCTCGTCTTCACCAAAACCCGGGAAGAACATGAGCGAAGAGTAGCACAGGTATTAGCAAAACTAGAACAACACCAATTGTCACTAAAACCAGAGAAGTGTGTTACGATTCTTTTTCTATTTCTTTCTCATTTTTCATTCCCTTTCTTTTTATCTTATCTTCCCCTTATCTGTTATTGATGCCCATTTAGACGCATGCTTATATTAGTGCCTGTCTAAGCACGTGCTTCGGATTATCTTATCTTATCAACCTTGGCCATCTTGGATGACTCCCAAGAGGCCTTGGTTCGAATCCCCTGTTTGTCATTTACTTTACCTTTTACTTAGTTCATTGTTTGTTAGTATTAGTTCTTCAGCTCTTTGATAGTTTCTCTCATTAGAATACTATACGAAAGTCTCAATAAACCTCTCTACTCTTTTTCTTCTCTATTCTTGACTTTTGGAGTGACGCCTGAGAGGTTGTCGGATCGTGGTAACGGTATTCTAGTGAGCTCATAACATTATCGAAGAGCTACATACTCTCACTCATCCAGATGGTCTCTCGAGACTCACCCAACTTACCACTTCCAAAGGCACACTTGCGCCTCCCCCTTATCACCTTTTATTCGTAGTTCAGGAGGGTGCCCTACATCTGTAGCACCTCACACTGCATTGGCCTAATCACAGGCCCCATCAACCGTTTCCTAATCACAGGAACTACAACCTATTCGTGCCCCGCATGCCCTTCGACCGTAAACCACTATAGTCAGTGGAGATAGACTGATATAGTTCACGGAGCACTGGTGGAACTTGAACTAGGCGTACTCTTGTG
Source organism: Amanita thiersii Skay4041 (assembly GCA_002554575.1). Classification (NCBI taxonomy): domain Eukaryota; kingdom Fungi; phylum Basidiomycota; class Agaricomycetes; order Agaricales; family Amanitaceae; genus Amanita; species Amanita thiersii. Next base: position 1,009 of record KZ302433.1, on the reverse strand, counting down.
TTAGTACCCTCCTCAAGTGAAAATCATTTGTTCATTGCCTTGCGCGCCATTGACTGCAGATTCACCCTATCATCTCCATCATCTTACCTAAGAGGCAGACCAGAGTCGCGTGCTTGCCTCGAGGTTCTATTGGTCATTTTAAAAACTCTGATCATTGCCATCTTTCCCCCATTCCTCACCATCTTACACCATGGATCCTTTGATCTACGCATTACTCCCATTCTACTATTTGTTCAAAATCATCTTCTTCCCTTTACGAATGATGGTTGGCAGCGGCACTGGTGGTACCGCTGAACCTGGCTGGACCCTCAAACAAGCCTTTGTACAAATCCAACAATTGTTGGGTACAGTAACGGAATTGCAACAGGTAGTAACTCAGCAGGAACAGACCATCACACAACTCCAGGCACAACGAACCCCCCAACCGGCTCATGATACCAACACCCCGCGAGGCCCAAAAATGGCCTCTCCACCATTCTATGACAGCTCCATGGCTACCTGCGAGGCATTTATTAATGCCTGCAGAATTTACATCATGGCAAAACCCCGAGACTTCGGCAATGTGATGGCCAAGGTTATGTGGGTTCTTTCATATATGCAGAGCGGCATGGCACAACAGTTTTGTGATGCCTTCCTGGTCTACATGCAGTTGGCAGAATATCAAACTGAGTTCATACAGGCAGCCGCCAGCACCGATGCTATTGAGATCCTTTACTGAAACATCTACCTGTTACGCCCTCCAACCTTCAGTGCTGAAGGTTCAACCCCTAAGCGCCCCTTTTAGTATGCAGCCCCTATTTTCGACGCTTCGACGCTTTCTTGTTTACCTTTATTTACCTGTTTGCGAATACTCACCTTTACTGCCTCTTTGGACAGTGTTTCACTTGTAGTCAACACCGCTGACTATTCCCTCAGGCTACTCTGGTCCCCAGGTCTCCTTACTCATCACTTTACCAAGCTACTTACTCATCTGGTTACCAGTAGTAGCTATTCTTATTTTCTTACTTGT
>KZ302431.1:0-13896 GCA_002554575.1 Amanita thiersii Skay4041 | reverse complement strand
GTCCATGGATCGATAAGCGATTCATAGTGTACTATAATTAGATAAACTATTTATAGATTATCTACGGTCCAATACTTTAGCGCCTTAAGGGCGGCTATTCTAACAGACAGATGTCTTCAATCATTTGTGGGCATATAATTTTGACACATTCTAAGTCATTGATCATGTCATGAAATCTGGCCAATGTCTTTTCAATGTTTTATCTATGCTATAGTAATGCTTTATTGTTGAGCTCAATGATTTTCCTATTTTACTGAGGGTCACTGCAGTGCCAAGCTCACAGTATTTGTACTTATTTGTTCCATATTCTTGTAAATAAGAAAATCTATCAGGAACTGCAACAGTTGTGTCTTTCAAACATTATCAATTGTTCATAGTCTCTATCACATAGATGAATGACTGCTAATCAAGTCCAAGAACCTCTTCTATTGCTCATTTCCTACTGGTCCCAATTAAACGAGTTCATCCAGTAAGCACTTGCTTATAGCAATCTTTACTTCTACAATCGTCTCTGTTCGTTAAGATACTATTAAACATAAAACTTAAACCCTATCTATTACACCATATCATCATGTACACGGTCCGCGGTTACTGTTACATGGACTTCCGTTTTTTGTGTTGATCTTGGCCTGAGAAATTGAATGGGAACACTGAGGTTTGAATTTAGACTAGAACTATCTCTACCAGGCTTCCTGAGCCGTGCGGCGCGAATGCTGAGTAAGTTGAATGCAATGCCGACAATTTGGATCTCCTGCACCAAGTGGTTAGGGAGTTTCTTACTCATCAACGAATAACGAAAAGACTAACCGCATCTGTGACGACATAGACGGCGTTACTCCCCACTAGGAAAGTTACAAATGTGATAAGGGCGGTGAAGGTATACAGAAGACCGGACTCGATAATACTGCGAATAACACCGCCTAACATACTCTTCGCATAAATATTGCTGTACACTCTGTACTTGGCGCTCTCGCGTTCGACAGTCCAAATCCTCCATACCAGGAGCGCTATAGAACAAAGGTTGAGATGACAATATCTTGTTACTTGGGGCGAGAGGCTTACAAGTAGTAATAACGTTAATGGCAATAGTGATCGCCCAAAATGCGGTGCCGGCGGGCCTGAGTTGCCTGGCGCTAATGAGGACCCGAGAATGGAGCGTGGCCTCGAGGTAGGTAACAAGAATGGTGCAAACAATTGCGCCGAGCCAGAGGAGCACCGAAAAGGAGACAACGGTGAAGGACCTCCCATACATGACCCAGCAACGATATATCTGATACAGGGTCAATGATTATGTGCGCCGCAAAAGTGAAATAGACGTACAAGCATGGCATCGCCAATCATCGTTTGCATGACCACTGTGAGAGACTTGGGGGATTGTTGATTTCAGTTAATTGGATACAGGGGGAATGAGGACAATTACCCTCGCAACGTTAACCCAGTCTGAAATGTTAGTCAACTCCTCCGTAGGACCCCCAGGGCCTTTATAATAAACAAAAGCTCTGAGGTTGTGATAGAAGCCGATAGCAAGGTCGAAGGCTGCATTGGAGAATAAAACGAGTGAAAAGATAATCATTGGCCAGTTGATATCTTTCATAGGCTTTGGCGTCAACCTGGAAGTTGTCACCAGGGCCTGTAAACAACAACCAAACGTAGCGATGTGAATCCCAAAGAAGACACTCTCTACGAAGATGCCTGTGATTTGAGCTTCATGGATGGGAAACACCATGGTGGCGGTGGGCTGTGGCGTTCAGTTCGAAGCTGCGGCAAATCCGAAAGATCCCTGCCCATCTTGAGGCGCATATTTAAGAAGGATCGAAGACACGTCATAGAAGAGATTCAACGCCCTATGTCCGACAGACCACGCTATGCGGGGAAGTTAGATCTGCATCGGTAGCTTGCAATGTAAAACTATCAAGGAACACTTTTGGCTGAGTACAAAAACGCGAGCACGAAATGGATGTTTGTGGACGCCTTGGGACATGTGGTGCGCACTAATGACCCAAAATGTCAGTTATGTCAATCAACGATGTGTAACATCATTACGCTAAACCAGGATCGGTAAGATTATTATCAGCGCTTGGTTTCCGGATTCGTACGTCTACTCTTTGATAACAGCAGAGACGCAGTTAGCGATTAGTGGCCGGACCCCGGGTCTAATAATATGATTCCAAGTACCCGTGGCCATGTCGAGGACAGATCTTCGGGTGTTGAGCATATCTTGAGCCTAGCAGCCAATAACCAGTGAGAGACAGGTCATAAATGCACAAGGGTGCGACTCGGAGGAAGATGGTTGATTTTCCATGCCCCGGATCTAGGCAGGCTCGAGAATACAGTATCCGGCCTCCCGCAGAATTCAAGGCCAGAAAAAAAACAATTCGCAGAGAAGGACGGACATTATCATTCCCAGTGATTGTGGTGCTGTCGTGTTGAAAGGGTCAAAAGAAACGAGATAGAATAAGTCATACCTGCCAAATTTCAATTGAGATAATTCCCACGACTGCCAGGTAAGCACTCTCCACTGGCCGTCCATCCCATACAGCTCTCACCTTGTTGACAAAGAAGAAAACACCAAGTATTTGCATTCGGCTTATGTGATTATCTAATTCAGAAGCAGTCCGAAGGCGAATAATGTCCGGCGCTAACTCGTCACTGCAGCTCAGCATTATATTGTTTTCACGGGGGACCTCGGAGGAGCCTAATCCAGGAGGAGGTGGAAATACGATTTTGCAAAGCATGTCAAACTAATCTATTGAAATTGACAACCACTGATTCTCCTCACCATGAGGCATCCTCTAAAAAAAGAGAGTTTGGATGTCACGAAAAAGCAAAGAAGCCGTAATCTTTTTTTTTTTATATAAAGTTCGGGGAAATCTTTGATGGGGTAGCAATAGATCATCAGACAGAAAGACAGCTGGCATCTTCCCTCCATCATTTTTTTCCCTCAGTTTTTCAGTTGGAGATTGAAACCTGAAGATAACGGCCCCGCAATGCGCTCACGAGGTGCGCATATATGAACAAGTCCGAGGCGGTAGCCATATCCTTGTATTTGTTTTTCATGAACGAAGTTCTTCCAATGTCAGGTCTGCCTCGCCCACATCCGGAAGCCCGCTGTTCACGGGTCTACATCAATTTCTTGCCTTCTAGTCCCCATGCACATGCGCACCCAGTGCAACGACCGTGACAGGAAATCGGTACCACTGTTGTCCCCTACCGCAGTTACCTATACGAGTAAAGGTTGTTGATACTCACAATCTGGTACCTTTATACTAGTGGTTCCTATGTTTATAATTCACATTCATTCGTTCCATCCTAATGGTAAGCATGGAATAACCTCAATACACTAATATAATATGTATACAGGGTGCTGGCACCGAATCAAGTTGTCATCAATCATTGCAAGGATAAAGGTATAACTTGAGCCGCACATTCTCCATGGCCTTACCATAACTATATTTCGGGCTTGTTCATATCTATAGGGGTAAAAAATAAATGCTTCGCAAGCATGATGGACTTATATTGCCTAGAAGAACTTCAAAGGCACAGTGGGTTACTCTGTCTACTTCGAAGGACGTTACTCAAGCATGGCATACCTGCCACCTGAAAAGGTTTGCCTCGCATACTTTAACTACCGTTATCAATGCACTTGAATATAACATTAACAGTTTGTCGATGTGCTCTGAGCCGTACTTGATAAAGAAGAGTACGTCCCTATACCTTTCTCCGTTTCTGTACCTCGTCACTCGGAAATGGCCTCGGCCTTTTCAGCATAATGAATGGAATTGAATTAAATTTATTGCTAACAATCTAACAAAGCTAAATCTTCGTATCTGATGACTTGCATTATCTTTTGCAGGAAATACACTACATTGTAAGATAAGCATCACAAGGACCTGCCGCTATATCCAAAGATGTTGCTTAATTCACCAAGGTTCAATTACACGGCTGGCCACCCATTCCTTCTATATTTGGGTGGACGTCACGGTGCTTATAATGCGCTTCTTGTCTTCTTGCAATAATCCAGCACATCAGTTCTTGGTTCTTACAGGTCGGATCACTGGCACCTATAGAGCTTATGATTGGCTGGCAAACCTAGAGATGCAAAAAAAAACGGCACCTTCTGTCAGAGTACTGGGAAGACACCGAGAGCTATTCTTTGAAGCACCTTTAAAATTTCACACATCCTCCGAGTCCAGCATTCCTCGGTCTGTGGACCGATGATACCGAAGCAAATTTTGGAACAAAGATCTTTCTCGTCCTCCCTGACAGTTCAGTTTCACACAATGATGCAAACGATTCCGGCAACGTCATTACTCAGAATATGTTGGAATATCGTTACAAGATACCAATTCTGAGAGTAAGTCCAGCACATCGATGTTAGATATCATACAATTGTCATCATTCATGTTGACATTTGTATATGTACTTGTTTTATCACATCACCACAACGGATCAACTCGGGCCTCAGGTCCGCCTTCTTCAATCTACACGATTATTATCAGAAAAGAAAGCCCCACTGTGACCCATCCATCTAGGTAAAGATCAAAAATTTGCTGTAATGTTCGCTTGTCCTTTTCTTGCCCTTCAGCGCATAGCAAGGGTTTGAATGTGGTTTCTCTTATAACGGTTGAAAATTTGGTTATGGTATTCTTCAGCGCATCTGCATCGACTATGACCCTGCGAACCACAATTAGATCAAAGCTGAAAGAGGCTTTTTCTGGCTTAGTTCGGAATCCTCTCCAATCGAGTCCTCGTCAATACTTGGAGCAGAGTGCGCATCGGCTGGCAGGTACAGTATGATATGTCCAGTCGTAGAAGTACCCGTCCCGAGGAGCGAGAGCTAGCCTGCTGCTAGCCAACTTGAGCGCATCTAGAGCAGAACGACGGAGCATGATAGAAAGCCGAGGAACTCGGTCTGAATCTCTTTCTGGTCACTCAAAAATTAATGGCTTAAAGTTGTCCCACTCGCGCAGTAAAGAGGCGACTGTAGGAGAAAAGTCTGATGGCTATTCCACTTCATCAGATAAACATCAAAATCCCCCAATTCAAGGCGCTAATTTACGTATTCACCGCATTCCACCCCTCATATTACTTCGGTACAGCGTGTTACTCTGGCCGCCATACGCAGAAGATCAAATGGAGCTTCATTGCGCAGTATCTCGGCTTTAGAAGGCCCAAAAGATGAAAACGTTCATACAACATGATAGACATAAAACTTGAGGCATGGTTTTCTTAAATCACTCATAGTACGTCGGCGGAGCTGTCACTCCCGATATTTTCGGTCGAGCTTCCTCGTGGGATTAGCGCAGAAGTGTCAGTGGTAGCAATATGCTCTTTGACAAGATTACACAGCTTGATACTTCCATTCCCCACTTCTTGGTATCTACTACGTGTCCAATCGTCCAGAAGCCCTATATCATGCAAATCATTAGATTGCAAACCCACAGAAAATGTTTAGCGTGATATGATCGATCTTATTTGCAAATTTGTAAACTCGAAGGAACGTGGTGTAAAAATGCAAAGTTTTTTTTTTTTTTGCTCAAGATCAAAGACGCTCGGAGGAAGAAAAGTGGCATTCTAATATAATGCTATCATGAAGGTAATGTGCGAAAAAAGCAGGAAGTAAGAAACAACAGTGACCTACTCACAGTGTTGTAAGAGTTCAGAGCTCGCAGACCAAAGAATTCTTGACTATATGTCATATCCGAAAATTCATTGACAAACGCCCAATGGAATCACACCGTCGTAGAGAATGCCTCATGCAACTCTTTGTTAGAATCTGATGATACTCGATTCAGTGTTTGGGCAAACAACTATATGTTATTATACGTACCTGAAGATACTCGACTACGGTGGAATTAATCAGGACGAAAAGTAAGAGAGAAATTGTAAGTTACTCACTTCAGTGTTTGGGCAAACGACTGAAGTGCGAGGATGTTTTACTGGTAGGTGTATATTCGAAAGCAAACTAGATGGTGGAGACACTAGGATAATAAGCGAGTAATCGTAAACGTACTAACAGAGGTAAAAGGCCGGGCGAAATATGTAACAACACCTACACAAGTGGAGAGAGTGGCGGTGCGCTTGGAGCCTTGCACTGTGCGTAGTGTGTAACCAGTACCCTGGCTCAGCGCCAGTCTTGCCAGTCCAACACTCTTCACATCGTATCCCTGTCCATGTTCGACGTGTACTCATTTATAATTCTTCTCAAACAACTCTTTCTGCTTGCAATAAAATTTGCTTGGTACTCTGACTGGCCATCAAATGGAACGAACACTGGAACGAACATGGTCTATCAAGTTGTCAGATCCAACTGAACCCGTGTGATGTATGGTAATGCAAGGTCGCCGGTCGTGGCTTCAATATACGGCAGAAGATAGACTTCCGTTGGCACTTGGTACGAGTATGAGCCACCTCCAACAGTGTCGATTGCTTCACCTCCAGTCAGAACCAAGAGAAAACATAGCAAAAGCGATGGGACGAAACTCCTAGCTAAGACATCCATCCCTGTCCGAGACGGTACCGTTTACACACTCCATTACAATGTTGTCCGGTAATGGGCCTTGGTCCCCATTCTGATGGAGTATTTCAATTTCAGCTCCGTCCACGTCGATATCTAGAGAAGTCTCAAAAATGACAGGAGCTATAAGGCTTGTCCAACACATGTAATTGATTACGATACATCTGATAGCGGAATCATCATACCGTATGCAAAATATCTAAGCTTGAACTCACCCTGTAGTGCGCGATGCCCACTCACAAACGTCATCTCTATGTTCATATGTCGATTCATCGAGAGCCACCGTGATAGCATAATACGAGACATACAGTAGGACGACTTTGGCCAAGATCCGGATGGAGACCCGCTTACAACGAAGGAATCTGTTTCCTCAGCCTTGAAATGCTGGAAGTAGTAACAACTTCTTGCCTATACTGAACACAATTGGTTGATTGAAATTAGGGATCATAATAGAAGAATCGTGGACAAAAAGTTCTCATCACCATTCTCCGAGCCCACCACGATCACTCTGATGTCCAGCCAAGCTACATAGTGACCGCATTGCGGCGAAGTAATCTGTACCTTAGAAACCATCTCATCTTAGAGAGCACCAGGGTAACATGACATCTCGTTTTCCAGTCGTATACGACAGTTAACAGTAACATACAAACGTTGGCAGCAAGAAACTGTTGTAACTATAAATAACTCTGGTACCGTAATATTGAAGACGCTCACTGATATCACTACACGGGCGAGACGGAGCCAAGGCCATTGATTCCATCTACGTCCACGCTGTCTTGATTACTATTCGCCGGGTGGACACCTTACGAATCCTGCGATGCCACCTCTGGGTGGCAGGGCAACAAACGCCAGCGGCCCGACCATGATCATCTCGGTCGACATCCAACGTCACTTCCAGTCCTTGTACCGAATCTCCTTTCTACGGGCCACAGTCTGGGGTTATGTAAGGCATTTGCATCAGATGGATTGTTCCCATGGTTGAGCTCTTGCTTGGATACAGTGCACTCGAATTCAACAAAACCATTCAGATAAATACAGCCAACGGTCAGACGTTGCATGCTCTTTCACATGTTGCACGTTGTCGTGGCCGCATGAAACCCAGGATTTCCTTGGTCAGAACCAAAAAGAGGAAGATAGGGCATACGATAATAATGCAAGAGCCCTCTCATTTGCCATTCGAGTGAAAAGATGCGTGGTTTCGTTCCTCGTTAGTCCGCGTTGTTCCGTCATACTGTAACCACAGCAACCACGTCACCGCATGATAAACTTATGGCAGGTGGCATCTTTATTCACGGGATAATCATATGGGAGTTCCATGGGATACACGGGCAGGAATCATGGGAAACTTGTTAAACTTGATCCAATGCTCAACACAGGTAGACTTGGTCGAGATGATGGCCAGCTTCAATTACATGGCTGGTTTTACGGAACAAGCAGGGGAAAGGGCCCTCTGCGATGTCATTGGTCCTGTAGCAATACAATTTACCTTGCGAACAATCACTATTGTCCCTTATCAGATGACCGTAGAGAGGAGTCCCCTTTGATGACCATTTGGCCAATTTTTCTTGGCACGCCCAGCCCAAAGCCAAGCTCGAACAGAGCAACATGGGAGAGGATTCTTTGCTCGCAGTATCTTTGCAGAGCACATGGACGTTTAGAGAAGGATCATAACGATGTGGCATGTACCGTAGAGAGATAAGCGAACACGAGCAGGTCTTCACGAGGGCGACCCACAATTGTGGGAACGATTGGCACAAACACGACCAAATAATACACCATTTTGACGATTTTTGTTTGTCAAGATCCCCTTGTAATTGTTTGTGGGGAACCCGTACCTGCTTGGAACTGTAAATCTCAGCAATCCTGAATTCTTCAGCCGGAACCTTATTGGGTCGGCTGGGAGTACAGTGTTCTAGCTTTAAGTTTCTTCGAGTGCATCGCTGTCACTTTGACCCTACGAGGCAGATTGCAAAATTATATGGTTCAGGAGATTATCATAGCCTTTGCACTGTAATTTGAGGAGACGTAGCAGGAGGGTTTCGACAGGCCTATAAATATTGTTACCTTAAACTTTGGTAGATGACTCATATCAAGTTTTAATGTTGCTGTTTCCTCCGAGAGTAACATGGTTCAGATTTCTCTGTACCATATGGCCATGGCATGGCAATAGAATTGGTGTGGAAACTTTGCTAGCAAAGTACAGCAGGGTCTAGTTCTAACTTGAGATTTTGGGCACCGGAAGTAGAGTTCAAGATGCTTCCATGGTTATTATCAACTAACTAAACGCGTGCACCTTGTCACAAACCCACGACAAACGAGGTAAACCTTGGCCAGCTGCCCAAACGTGGCCCTGCATTTTGTCTTGGAGCACCACACAGCAATAATGTCTGATGTATGACGGTCGTAGCGGGGATGACAGAAGGCGACAAGCATCATGCTGCAACTGACCGCCAGCAACATCCATCCACCCATCCATTCAGCATGCTCTCGTTACTCTGTTGATCAGTCGTGACTAGACCTTCCGTCAAGTGTAGTTGCTAATTTCTAGCGTCAATAGTGGCCAATGGCAGGTGTGTGTGTTCACCCTAAGAGCTGTCCGTTATTACTAGCCTGAGTTTGCTATTCCATCATGATATATATCAGCTATTTATGTTTGATCCAATCTCGTGTTTCAGCGGAACTACATAGCAACAAACCACTGCCAAGGGTTCCCATCCCCGGCACAAAAGCCCAAGCAGACATGTAACGCATGGCACAGCATTCACAATCCATTGTGTTGTTCCCTTGTTTATCCACAGTGTAACAAGGCACCTTCGGCGTGTGCGGCCACAGCACCTGATTGAGCGGCAATCAACAATAAACGCCTCGAATATAATGAACACTCTTGTACCCTGTCTATCTCTCTTCTCTCGCCTTCATTTTCCTATTGCTCTCTTTATATCCTTTCTCCTCTCCCTCAGTGCCGGGTGCACTCTTCTTGGTTAACGGTCTTTGCTGCTTTTGATTCTTCGAGAGGACTGGCTCCAAACCCATTCAGTTTCATTCTCTGCAATCGTCTACCCCCCTTTCCATCTGCTGAGCGGACTCCATTTTGAAAATGGTTGTATTCTCAAAGACTCTCGCTTCTCAAATCGCTCTCTTCGCGTTCCTGTTCTCTGGAACGACAGAAGCCGCTCCTTGGCCCGCTCACTCAAAGCATGCAACACACCGCCTGAGGACCTTTGGAAAACGTGGAACCCAGGTCGAGTCGTACTTCCCAAAATCAACGTTCAAGGTCCCGTATTTTCCCAGCTCCTTCGCATCCTGAGTCTGCCCATGGGTGCTCACCTTATCACTGATGTTTCCCATTTTCCACAGACTTTTGGCATTGATGGTTTCGATGATCCCGACTCCTCGGCCTCTTCCTCTCCGGGCTTCGCAGACTCCACAGCTTCTGGAAAACAAACATGGTCACTGAATGAAGCATCGATGAAGTTTGTCCGATCTCAGCTTAGTCTCAACTCGACGAACCTAGGATGGAAGTCAGGATACTCTCATAAGCTTGCAAAGTTTGCATATATTAAACAAACACATGTCCGTATCATCTTTTTTCCTGCTAAGAGCTCATTGTTCAACGATGTATATAATAGGATGGTATCCCCTTCGCCAATGCCGTTGCCAACGTTGCCTACAATAAGGACAACAAGGTTATCTCCTTCGGGTCTTCATTTGTCGATACTAGTACGCAACCACAATCTCACCAGTAATTCCTTTCAGAACAACCCCTTCTAACGGCATGTGGTTCCTCCCACAGAGACTATCGCACCCTCCACACCTTCTCTCACCTGGGCATCTGTCGTCCCCCAAGTTGAAGAATCCCTTGGTGCAACATACAACAATCACACCCCCAGCCTTGAATACTTTGTCCAATCTGATGGCTCTGTCGCCCTCACCCATGTGCTCCAGTTCCAGAACAAGGAAGAGGGAACGTGGGTTCAGGCCTTTGTATGCGCACACTCGGGGAAAGTCGTCAGCGTTACCGATTTCGTTGCCCATGCTTCTGTGAGTCTACCACCACTTCTCCTTTTAGCTGCTTGACTGCGGTACTTCGTTTTTGCCTTTGTTTTGCTGACAACTGGGTCGGGTAACAGTACAAGGCGCTTCCTATCCAAGACGAGGTATTTACAGACGGTGTACAGTTACTCAAGGATCCCGAGAACCTTTCATCATCTCCCTTTGGCTGGCACAGCGACGGCACTGACAATACCACCAACACTTTGTAAGTTCCCTATCTTTTCATCCCCACCGTCTTCTCCAAGGACAAACGCCTAATCACCACAAATTCGCAGTGGCAACAATGTCGCCGCCTTCAAAGGGACCTCCTCCCAGAACCTCAAATTCACTGACGAATCTGCTGACGGGCTCACCTTCGACTTTACATACGACGACTCGAATGACCCCACAGACCCCACTAACCTCAACGCCGCACGTGTCAATGGCTTCTTTGTGATCAACACGATGCACGATATCGCGTACAAGTACGGCTTCACTGAGGAGGCGTTCAATTTCCAGTTCAACAATTTTGGAAAGGGAGGCCAGGACAACGACGGAGTGTTGCTTTCGGTACAGGATGCCAGCGGGACCAATAATGCTAATTTCGCAACCCCCCCAGAGTGAGTTTCCCTCTGTTGTGGAATGATCAGAACTGATTGTATTGTTCTTAGTGGTCAATCTGGAGTTTGTAGGATGTTCATCTGGGATTTAACCACTGTGTGTATTCCCTCTTTCCTTTCGCATTTATCTCAGATTACCTTGTCGTCAACAATAGCCACGACGTGATGGAGCGATGGAGAACGATATTGTCGTACACGAGATGACACACGGCATTACAAACCGGCTGACGGGTGGGGGTACGGGACAATGCTTGCAGACCACAGAAGCCGCTGGAATGGGCGAAGGGTGGTCTGATGCCATGGCCGAATGGGTACAACAGGATAGTGCGGAAGTGAAGGATTTCGTGATGGGACAATATGTAACGAACAAGCCTCAGGGAATCAGGAGCTTCCCTTATTCCACAGACCCGTGAGTGATTGTTTGCAACTTGGTTGGAGTTTGGCCTGATATCTTCGTGCAGTAAAGTTAACCCCCTGCGCTTTTCAGACGTTGGCAAACTGAATGAGGTCCACAGTATGTTATCTCTACCTTTCATTGTAGTTGGGAACGATGCTCATCGTCTTGCTTTATCGCCGCAGACATCGGCGAAGTCTGGGCCAACATGCTTCACAACGTTTACGCCGCGCTCGTTCAAGAACGTGGATTCTCAGCCGACTTCAGGACAAACCCAGATACGGAGGAAGGCAATGTAGTATTCATGCGGTTATTCATGGATTCACTCGCGTTGCAACCTTGTAACCCCACCTGTCAGTACCTCTGTCTCTGTACGCCTATTACCGATTACTGACACTCGTACAGTTGTCTCCGCGCGCGATGCCTGGATACAAGCAGACGCGAACAGGTTCAATGGCGCGAACAAGTGCACGCTGTTTAAGGCCTTTGCCAGTCGCGGACTCGGATTGAACGCGAAAGAAGATTTCGTTGATGATACTACTGTACCTGCAGGGTGCTAAATGCTCACCGCAACAAGGCCCCCGTCGAATTCGCGAATCCACTGCTACATGACACACGGGCCTTCCTAGCTCCTTCCTCCTCTTTTCCCGGGGTTGGCATCAACAAATAAACGTCTGCTCAGAACAAACAGATATTCTCTTCCTCTCCTTCATACCCCTCTGTCGAGTTGTGTTGTATCATGCGGTGTAGATTTATTCCTTAATTGTTGTGTTTGTTCTTTTTGTGCTTTTATGCTTTGCTTTTTTGTTGTTCGTCGTTGGATTTTATGGATTACTGCATCACTTTTCTTTCCGGCAATTGTTGGTCTCGTCATTCAGTCTGGAGGGGTAATGAAAGTGAGTCACCTGAATCGCAAAAACCCCCGTCGCTCCTGGACCCGGGCTGCTCCTTATGCCCCCTAAATATGAAACAAACTTGTCTATCAAGAATGTCACACAGATCTGAGTTATTAGAGGTGTTCCAATCAACGCTGCCCCAGATGCCCAAACGTGCGCCCAGCTCTCATAGCCATGAATTTTTTCAAGTGGCCCTACTGGCAAGAATCCAATTCAGAATACGGTTCGGTGGTAGTATCCTATCAAACGCCCTCCTGGTGAGTCATACACGCTGAGTATGTTCCCTCAATATCTCCTGACACCTCCAAGGTGCTGTGAATGCAACGCAGAGTTTGCCAGTATCCAGAATTCTGCCACTCGCAATCACCCTAAGATCCAGCAGCCTCCTCACCACTTCATTTATTCATCTAATCACCTCAGTGTTCATAGATTTGTTCACTCACTCACTCAGTTCTATGTCTCACCCAATACACGACATCATGCTAAGGACCGCTGGCGTGTTGTTGAGCCCAGGATGTACAAATTCCGGCTTAACATTGGATTCAAAGCTGAGTATGTAGTTGCGACACTCAAGGGACCAAACGAGTCGACAATCTGGCTCAGATTTGAACGCAAGCTAGGAAAGGGCAACATTTCGTCATTTGCTGAACACTACCAATTGGCTAGCCACTTCATTTTTCACTCGCCTTACCCACTATTGTATCAAACTGCTCTCTTGGCTGCATCCATCGATTTGTTGGCTGGGGAGTGTCACCTCTTGCAGGGTAGTCGCTATTGGTTTGTTCGCGTTATTAATCACTATCTCCGGTCATCATGCATGGGTGACTTCTCCACTAATATAGAAGACAATACCGATGTTCCACCATTGACACAAGAAAATGAACAGGGGCTTTGGGTTTGGTATCATTCATTGGGACCCAGACATGTTTTCCCATATAATATGTTGGGGCCAAGATATAATAACAAGGTGGCAAAGTTTGTTTGGGATGTATGTCAAGCCTTTTATCTCTCTAGGTGTGAATAATTGTTGAAATTATATGCTCACAAATAATTGAAGACATCTGTCAATAATGCAGATAAAAAGATCATTGATTAGATATTGATTCAATGATAAAAGAAGATGACAAACAAGTTCTGTCATAAGCAGAATCAAGTCATCATGAATCATTGTCATCCATAATTATTATGACATGAGAACCATCTCACAGATGACATGATATGAGAATAGTTGTCAGACAGACTATATGTTCTCATACTTGACATGACATGTGAAGGATTCATAATCCACTTACTCAGTGTACTCACATGTCTGACATACCATGTATTTTTCTTCTATTCTTATACCTGGTCTGTAGTGTATAAAAGCCATGTATTCTGTAGGTAGAAAAATAATGAACTTTGTTCTCTCAATTGTTGAGCCTTCACCTCCTCTTGAAA
>KZ302430.1:0-13899 GCA_002554575.1 Amanita thiersii Skay4041 | reverse complement strand
CATGTCATACTAATGATGAGTCATGATGACTTAATTCTGCTTATCACAGAATAATAGCGTCATCATTCTCGCTATCTAATCAATGATTCCATATCTGCTTTGTTGACAGATGTCTTCAATTATTTGAGAGCATATAATTTTGACATGCTTTGTGCAGGCGTTCCAGACTGGGCAACTCCCACTGGGAGCCAGTCTTCTCAACAATTTTTGTGTGGCTTTTGGGTCAGTCAAGTCAGACAGCATTAAGCTCTACATTGAGAACACACACTCATCAAAAGTCACAGCCTACCCACAGTTTGTAACTGTATCCTCCAATTCATCATTGGATAGTTTCTGTTGCTCTGAATTGCCATAAGCTTCATACTGATCACAGCTCTCATGAAAATGATTGATTGACTTGCACAATTCTTGGTGGTCACACTGTACAGTATCTACATGATGACAATATGAGATCTTGAGCATTTGAGTGAGCTCTTCCAACCTCTCATCAGAGACTGTTAGAAGCTCATGGTGTAACCTTTAACCATGATCCAACAATCCCTCAAGCATCACTACAATGGGTTTTGAGATGAGAAAAGAAGTAGAGTGAGTCTCTTGTAGTTACACATAGAGGTAAACTATCAAAGAGCTAAGGAACAAATAACTAACTACAACAATTATAAGTACGAAGGTAAACTAAATGGTTGTAAGGAGAATCAAACTGATGACCTTTTGGAGTCACCTGAGATACCTGAGTTATCCAATGTGCCCGAGTTCAATAAAGATAAGATAAGTGGGGAGAAGAAATGAAATGAAAATGAAAAAGAAATAGAAATCGTAACAGAGACTGGGTTGGGTTTTGGAGGCATGGAGTGGTACAAGTATGAGGATAAACCTGAGACTGATGTCTTTGTTTTAAGAGGTTGTTCAGGATCTCCTATTACAGCCCCTATCCATCTGCAGTATGACATTGCTTGGAGTGAGTGCACTTGGAGAGATACAGTACCTGAGTCCGAGAACGTGGGTCATCGCTTAAGAGAGCTCATATGATCATTCTCGAGAGCATCAACAAGTATAGTACAGTTTGGCGAGACTCTGTCTTCGGGGCCTGACTTACAAAAAATAAAATAAACATATTGTATTTGATTTACCTTTCAAGCACTGTCCACAGAAGATCAACGAGAACAACAATTCCATTGGGAGTGTAGCGTAGCATAGCAACTGGACGGACAAACACATCGCGACGGTGGTGGGGCTGTGTTGTCACCGCTAGAGTCCAGAAACGGAAACTTCCGAAATCTCACACACTGGAGGGGTGAGGGGCTTTCACTCCTCCGTGCAACCTTCCAACGACTCTCTATCCTCTCCACCACCCACCACAAACCCAAAACATGCTCAGCAACACGCGCTTGGATGAGTCCCACACAGTCCCGCCAAAAAAGCGGGGTAACAACCATACCAAAACCTCTAAAAACTTGAAATAGTGAGTTGGAGAGCAAATCTTCCGAGTCAAAAGCGGCATAGAAAAGAGAATGGCTCGTGCGTTGTTTGAATCGTGAGAAAAACGAAAAACAGTGGATTTGGGGGTCTCTACAATCGCACTTTGAAAGAATCCCCCCATCATTACTCCTTTCTCTCTCTCCACCACCCACACACACGTAACATCACTTCTCCCTCCTACTTAAAGGCGTCCTCTACTCTACTTCTACTTACACAACAACTCTTCTTCCACTACTCATGGCTCGTACCAAGGTATGTCCCTCCGAGATAATGTGAGTGTCACTCCGCTCATCGTCGTTGCCAGCAAACCGCCCGCAAATCTACCGGAGGTACGTATCTTCATCCGCAATCCAAATATTTTCGACTCAAAAACTTTTTTTTCTTCGATAATCAGGCAAAGCACCCCGTAAGCAATTGGCAACCAAGGCCGCAAGAAAGACAGCAGCGGTGAGTGTCGCTTTACGTCTCCATCGTCGTCGTGAAGTGCTAAATTTTCCATAGACGGCAACTGGTGGTGTAAAGAAGCCACACAGGTTCCGCCCAGGAACAGTCGCTCTCCGTGAAATCAGGCGTTATCAAAAGTCCACCGAGCTCCTCATCAGGAAGCTCCCATTCCAGCGTCTCGTTCGTGAAATTGCGCAGGATTTCAAGGTATGTTGTTGGCCTCGGCTAAACATATCACTTGTATGACTAATCCCCTTCCTCAAAGACCGACTTGCGCTTCCAATCGTCTGCCGTCATGGCGCTCCAAGAAGCCGCTGAGGCGTACCTCGTCTCTCTCTTTGAAGACACCAACTTGGCTGCTATCCATGCTAAACGTAAGTTTTGCAATCCCTTGTCCCTTACCCACCTCATGTATTCAATCTGACTGACTCGTGTTGCCCAGGTGTCACCATGTATGTCTCACATGCTCCATTTCGGTACCGAAACGTGTTCTCACTGACTGTTTTTTCCCCCCTCTCAATTGTAGTCAACCTAAGGACCTGGCATTAGCTAGACGTCTTCGCGGCGAGAGGTCCTAAATGAATATAATAATCGAATGTTGTGGACGTAACGGCCTAGTCTTTTCGTGATGTTCTATCCTATCCTATCGTATCTCTTATCTTGTTCATTCCCCCCCCCCCCCTTTCCAAACTATGTACGTACAAAGACACGGGCTACATTGTGTGTAGAACCCTGTGTATTCCTCGTTTCTCTTTTTGTGTTGTCTGATATACAGCCTTGAGTGTACTTTTTGTACTTACAGATCCCGAGATATATGCTACCCTATACACGATGATATGTTTGATCGACTTTGGCTGTGAGATGTTATTGTTGAATGTACAGCCACAGGGCTTAGTGATACCGAGGGTTCTTCATCTAACCGGGTCCGGGGAATATTGTTGATGAGGTGATGCTTACGTCACAATGTGGATCCTTTTGTCCCTGAATGAACACACCTCCGAAACTGGAGTTCATAGTAGTACTGTAGCGGCAGCTCCTGTTATACAGCAGCCTTTCTGAATGGCATTACGGGTTTCTTTGACAATAAGACTCAGCAATCTTGGTCGCTGTGTCGGCATGGTAACAAAAAAAATAAGCTGAACTTGGGAACATGCCAGTGGGGAGAATCTCAAAGGTCGTACCATAGAAAAGAAGCAAGAGAGGGGTACTCTGCAGGCGCATGTATGTTCAGTTTGTTGAACATTCTGGATGTCATATCTCTTGAATTCATGAAAACTGAAACTCTCTAAAGGGAATAAACATCAAAAAACTTTGTAAGGTTGTTAAGGAAAGTGTTCGATGACTCTACTCCTGGCGTTTCGTCGATGCGTGGACTTTGTACGTCTGTATCAATTAATCAACCACCTACTAAGCAACGCTGGTAAATCAATTCCAGCAGGGGCAGAGGGTATGTACGGTAAGATTTGTTTGTACTGAGACGTGTTTCGCTCCTCAGTATGGATGATGATACTAGAATTTGATGAATGTTTGAATTTTTTTTAAAAAATCACGGGCACGCTCCTGCTCGGTAGACTGTAAGTTGGGGACAGATGAGATATAAAAAGGAGCCGTTAATCACATCCTGCTACTACCTCTGCCCAACCGGGCCCCTCCCTCCTCCCTCTTCCCAGTCCATTAAATTAATTACTCTTTGACAATCACTCCGCTGGTAAGATTGGCCATACTACAAGAATAATCTACATATCCCAGTCGAGCTCACAAAATGCCAGGGTCAGCCTTTCTCGAAATGCGCCATCTGACTATCTTCGCAATCGCCACTATGCTAGTGATTGTCAGTGGTGCTGCCATCATAGAACCACTCACATGTAAAAATCTGCCAAGAGGGTGTAATTGCACAAGTCCGAGCATGGTGTACGTACCATCCCAACGACATGTATCCTTGACTATCTTCTGAAAGTTAATGTCACCTCACAATTAGCTCGTTATATGCCATTGAACACTGTAAGAAATGGAACGAGACTGTTCCTACGCCGCTCCCAGATGGGGGTCAAATCAAATCCATGACGGAGTGGGATTCTCAAGCTCACTGTGTATGGGCTGCTTCTGCTATCGTCCGTACATGCAGTCAAGTTCGTGGAGGTAATTTTATCGTGGAAGAAATGAAGAATGAGATGGACATCGAGTTTTGCGCGTGTTTTACTTGAAGGTTGATGAGGGGTTCAAGGTCTCCTATTGCCAAATACTATTCATCACCGAGTGAACTGGGACACTGTTGCCTTACCTTGCTTTCGTTATACCCTCTTTATGTACTGTACTTTGAATTGTGGGTGTTGCTATACACCATAACAGGCTCTGTCCTTGAATAATATTATTGGGAGCAGCTACAAAGTTATTGCGTGGGCATCAGCCGGATGTGACATAGTGTACGCCTCGAGTCCTTTAGCCTGAGCCCTTTGTCTTGTCAAGATCTAGTGCTTCATCCGGATCCAGACATTGCGAGTGTTCACTGCGAGTATTGGAATTGCATCCACTCCAAATGGAAAATGGCAAGCTATGGTTATCGACGTTTTCTCACTAGTACTAGGCTGAGGAGTTGTACACCATCTTGTAACACCTGAAGAACATGTTCTTGTACGCGTTTTGACTCTTGAGTTTACGTCGTGGCCTGATAACAAAAGAGCGGTCGTAAGCGTGACTATGATGTACTCATAACAATTACTGCTGGAAACCACAAAATATGCCGCGGACTTCCAGACACCAGTAATCTTCGGTAACTGTATCGAATCATTGATGACCTAACTGATATACTAGTGCCACCGAGCCTTCCATCAGAAAGTGTTTGTATGGGGGGGAGGGGGCTGCTCCGGTCACTTTGACGGTGTCTCGGGGGTGTGCACTGTATGGTACCGGACTACCAGTCTATAAAGGCTTGGGATTCTCGAAGGAATTGTATTAGCAGTGTGGAAGTTATTGCTTACTATTGAGGCCAAACTTCTCGTGCAACCGCTAAACAACCCCTGATGGAGGTCACCCTCTGCAGTTGCTCCTTGTAGAACTAAGTAATGGTGAGTGACTTGCAAATACTAGTAGATACTTATAGGAGCGGACTATACGATGTTTGCTTACTGGTGGCTCAACACTTCCTCCCTCTTGCGCTATGATTCTTGGGACTGATTATACCATTTGGTTCGCTTTCCCTTCTTGCCATGTACTTGTATACCTCTTTTGATTTCTGTTTGGCTGGCTGGCCGATTGTATCCGTAACTGGATCCCCTTGATTACATGCATTTTTCAAATTCTTTGTATACAGTATAATAATCTTAAATCGCAGTGCAGTGAGATTTTTTTTTTTCGAATGCAAGAACGGTGATGATGGTGATGATGCAAACTCACCAAGGCGTTCGTTGCTGATGCGCCAACAGAGGCGGATCAGCTTAGCTTGTACGTCGCAAGCTCGGCATAAGAGGCTGCCCATTGTCACTTGTATACTTTGAGTTCTTTATATGGCTGGCCACATTGTATCCAAAATACAAGACGGTTAACGCGACTCGGACTCGGACTCGGATAAGAAGGGATTAGATTAGCGATTACGTAAACTTCATCTTTGCTCCTGCCTCCGAGTCCCTAAAATCTCTCTCTTCAATCCTCCAAACTCATCCAATTACAAAATGGCACAGACGCCAGTGTTCGTAATGAGTGCGTATAACAAATCAATATGATACTGATGTTCTATGCTGACGTTTATCTTGCTTCATGTTTGTTATCTTTTGCGAATCCAAACCCTCCCAACGTGTAACCTCATTCACGCTGCACGCTACACGCGATGTACGATACGATACCGATTTGATGTCTCTGCACTCTGCACAATGCGTGGGATATATACGTATGCACGATAACAACCACTTTATGAACGGGCAGACACCGCGCCGGAACGCCAATCCGGACGCAAAGCGCAGATATCAAACATCACTGCTGCAAAAGTCCGTGTCTCCCCTCCTCTCCCCCTCCCTTTCCTTATTCCACCGTTACTTACGTTTTCTTTTTCTTAATTCTACAACAGACAGTAGCAGACGTCATCCGAACATGCCTCGGCCCCAAAGCGATGCTCAAGATGATCCTCGATCCGATGGGTGGGATATTGTACGTTCCCATTTCCTACCCTCACCAACACCTACTCAACGCTTTATTCCTCTGTATCAACACATCATGTACCACGACACGCATATATACACAGACTAACAAACGACGGTAATGCCATCCTACGCGAAATCGACGTCGCCCATCCCGCCGCCAAAAACATGATTGAGCTCAGTCGCACTCAGGACGAAGAGTGTGGTGATGGGACGACAAGCGTGATCATCCTAGGTACGATCCACAGTTCTCTTAATCGTTTTTTTTTCTCCTTCACCAACCAACCATGCCCACCACCACCTCCAGCCGGCGAGATCCTTGCGCAGTCCCTCTCTCAACTCGAGCGGGACATCCACCCGGTCGTGATTATTTCCGCATACACCAAGGCCCTGAAAGAAGCACTCTCAATCATCAACCGCATCTCCATTCCGGTGGACACTTCCTCGGACGAGGACATGCTCAAGCTCATCAGGACATCCATTGGGACCAAGTTTGTCGTGCGCTGGTCAGATTTGATGTGCAAGCTTGCGCTACAGGCGGTGAGAGTCGTAGCTTCGGATGAGGTGAGTGGGGTCGTTGGGGCTAGCAATGGCAGTGGTGCAACTTGGGCAAGTGGTGGGGGAGGAGGGCCAACAACCGGAGCTGCGACAAGCGGGGGCGTGAAATCGGTTGACATCAAGAGGTACGCGCGTGTGGAGAAGGTGCCCGGTGGTGAGATTGAACAGAGCCGAGTGGTGAGCGGGGTGATGCTGAATAAGGACATCACACACCCGGGTATGAGGCGGCGGATTCGCAACCCGCGTATTGTGCTGCTGGACTGCCCGTTGGAGTACAAAAAGGGGGAGTCTCAGACGAATATGGAATTCTCCAAAGAGACGGATTGGGCGCGTGCCCAGGAGGTTGAGGAGGAGCAGGTGGTCAAAATGGCAGAGAGAATTTTGGAGTTCAAGCCTGATTTGGTGATTACTGAGAAGGGCGTTTCGGGTGAGTGGGATTCTTTTGCGTGCTTGTGCGTGTTGGGTAATGATGATTTTTTTTTCTTTTGGAAACAGATTTGGCGCAGCATGTGTTTACGAAGCATAACGTATCTGCGATTCGGCGGGTGCGCAAGTCGGATAATAATAGGATTGCTCTTGCGGTTGGGGCGACGATTGTTAATCGGGTAGAAGACCTGAGAGAGTCTGATATTGGGACAAAGTGTGGGCTGTTCCACATTGAAAAAATAGGTGACGAGTGCGTTCTTTCTCTCTCCATGCCCTTCTCTTCACCCGCTTACTCCTACCCTCCACACAGGTACTTCACCTTCCTTGATGAATGCATGCACCCAAAAGCATGCACCATCCTCCTACGCGGTCCCTCTAAAGACATTCTCAATGAAATCGAGCGGAACCTATGGGACGCCATGTCGGTAGCACGGAACGTGGTGTTCCATCCACACTTGGTGCCTGGTGGAGGCGCGACTGAGATGGCGGTGAGTGTAGGCCTGGAGCAGATGCGAGCGCGGAGCGTGGTTGGGATGGAGGTGGGTCCGTTTAGGGCCGTGGCGGAGGCAATGGAGGTCGTGCCCCGCACGTTGGTCCAAAATGCGGGTGGGAATGCAATTAGGGTGCTTACTGAACTTCGGGTGAGTGTTATGTGTGTGTGTCTGGTGTGTTAATGGAAAGATTGTTGTTGATTTTGGGGGTTGCTTGTAGGCTAAACATGCGAATGGGGATTACACCTGGGGTGTTGATGGAGAGACGGGAAAAGTAGTGGATATGAAGGAGTATGGGCTGTTTGAGAGTGCTAGTGTCAAGGTATGTGGTTTTCTCTTTCTTTCCTTGGAAGTGAATTTGGCGACTGAAAAAACAAACAAACAATGATTGATTGTAGATACAAACACTAAAAACAGCAATTGAGGCTGCAAGGATGCTGCTCCGTGTGGATGATGTTGTGCAGGCTGTGAGGAAGGATGGACAAGATGGTGGGGGTGCGAGTGGTGGTGCTGGAGGTGAGGAAATGGGCGAGTAGGGGGAGTGGTATTACAGTAGCGTAGAATGGCTTTGCATTATATGTCCTGCGTTCTTGCGGCGCGTATACAGGTGCATCACTTGTTTGTTGCTCATCTTTTTGACTGACTGATGCGCATCACCAATTGAACGAGGATTAAAAAACGATGGTATGTTTTGCATGGAAATGCGAGTCTGACGGAAGATCCTTGGCTTTGCACATCATCTGTATGTTTTTATCCCAACCCTTGCAAATGGCCGCACTAAAGGTAAGGCGAGGATCCTAGGAGGTCACTATTCAGTCTCAGTTCAGGACCTCCATTGTATTACGCAACGCATATATACGCAGACTAACAAACGACGGTAATGCCATCCTACGCGAAATCCCGCCGCCAAAAACATGATCGAGCTCAGCCGTACTCAGGACGAAGGGTATGGTGATGGAACGACGAGCATGATCATTCTAGGTACGATCCTACGGTCATCTTACTTCCATCTTTTTTTTTTTTTAATCAACCAACCATGTCCACCAATACCAGCTGGCAAGATCCTCGCGCATAATTCCTCTCTCAACTCGAGCGGGGACATCCACCCGGTCGTGATTATCCCCCGCATACACCAAGGCCCTGAAAAGAGGCACTCTCAATCATCAACCGCATCTCCATGTCCAGTGGACACTGTTCCTCGGACGAGGACATGCTCAAGCTCATCAGGACGTCCATTTGGACCAAGTTTGTCGTGCGTTGGTCGGTTTTGATGTGCAAGCTTGCGCTACAGGCGGTGAGAGTCGTCGCTTCGGATGAGGTAAGTGGGGTCGTTGGGGCTAGCAATGGCAGTGGTGCAACTTGGGCAAGTGGTGGGGGAGGAGGGCCAACAACCGGAGCTGCGACAAGCGGGGGCGTGAAATCGGTTGACATCAAGAGGTACGCGCGTGTGGAGAAGGTGCCCGGTGGTGAGATTGAACAGAGCCGAGTGGTGAGCAGAGTGATGCTGAACAAAGACATCACACACCTGGGGATGCGGCGGCGGATTCGCAACCCGCGTATTGTGCTGCTGTACAAAAAGGGGGAGTCGCGGAGATGAGTCTGATATTGGGACAAAGTGTGGGTTGTTCCACATTTAAAAAAAAAATAGTCGACGAGTGCGTTCTTTCCCTCTTCATGCCCTTCTCTTCACTCGCTTACTCCTACCCTCCACACAGGTACTTCACCTTCCTTGACGAATGCATGCACCCAAAAGCATGCACTATCCTCCTACGCGGTCCCTCCAAAGACATTCTCAATGAAATCGAGCAGAACCTACAGTATGGGACGCACGCCATGTCGGTAGCACAGGACGCGGTGTTTCACCCACACTTGGTGCCTGGTGGAGGCGCCACTGAGATGACGGTGAGTGTAGGCCCAGAGCAAATGTGAGCGCTGAGTGTGGTTGGGATGGAGGTGGGTGAGAGAGGGGAGGAGATCGAATGGAGGCGTTCGTTTTGCACTACAGTATTTGTGTCATAAACACTTTTTTTGTTTATTATCATTTTCCTTTATTTTCCTTATCGTGAATGACCTTGGTGTAGAAAATGGAGGCAGTGCGGTAAATATTGATAATGTCCCATCCTATGCTCTAACATCCATCGTAGCTCTGTGCCTGATATTTTATACAAGTCAATGAATTCATCAAAGTATACCTCGTAACACAACTCTTCGCTATTGGGGATGAATTTGAAAAGCCGTGTATTGTAAGAACGGGTGTATCGTTGTCGAATTCACGTGGAATATAGAACAGTCGTTCCCCTCAGTGTGAAGGGGGTTTTCCAAGAGGCTATTCACCTCCGGCAGGCTTCATCTTCGGCTTGAATACCGCTCAGGGATCTTCAACTCGAAGCGCTTGTGTGCATGGTGCTGATGCTGATACAGTGGAATGCGAATGATGCCATGCAAATGGCTGCTTCTGATTCTCTTCCTGACTATAGAAAGAGTTAAGCAACCTACTATCCTCTATTATTTAAATGCACCCCCCACTTACATCAGGAGGTGCACCCGTTGTAGGTAAAGTCCCTTCAGACGACCAGAGATAAGAGCTGAAACCAGCTAGACATGCTGGTTGAGAAGGGCAAAGGCTGCCCTACAAACCCTGATACGGCTTGAGGACACAGCAGTTGTGGTTTAGAATCACTGAGACTTGAGGTATTATACTAAGGACTTAGTCATCATATGTCACTGCCTGGGTCATGATTCCTGATTGTTTCTTCCCATTCTTGCTTGTAATCAACCATCCTCCTTGGGTCTCTAGCAACTTCTACCCAGTTGATATGGCTCCGTTGCTCCTGTACCCCATAATATGCCTGTATCAAGGCAGGAGGAGGGTTGTCCCTCATAATATCGGCATGTCGCTGGAGAACGACTTGGAGATGGGCTCCACGCCTGGCCAGATTTTCGACTTTGATTGGTAGAATGGAGTTCATGAGAGCGAAGGAAGGTATTTTGTGGGGAATGATTCGTTGGTGCCAGTGGAAGACCCAGAGTGCAAGGAAAAGGGGTCGGCTTGTGGGGGGTCAGCATCTCGGAGCATAAAATAAGGCATTTACAAGTTCTACTAAGCACCATGAATTTCATCGTGGGGGACTGGTGAACCTAGAAATGCAGCCAGAGTTATGGTGGGCCCTGGCAAACCTAGAATGGTAGTACTAGTCGGGCTGTTGATTGCACCTTGAATTTCATTTTGTGTGCATATATTACCCAGGCTAAAGTGTAGAGTATTGGAAGAAGACGGTGTAGATAAGGTGGCCACTCTTCGTTATACTTTCATCTTTGTCTCAGGGAAATAACGTCTCAAGTGTTTCTCAGCTGTCTTTAGCACCTTTGCCTTTAGTTCTTTGAAATTTGAAGCATATACGGACCTACCAGGTGCATATATTGACTATTGAATCAATGCAATCATGTTCATTGTCCCCCGGGAAGATCGTGTAATTTGAACGAGACTCCGTTTGTCAAGGTTAAACTCACACATGTTGCCGTTTTTTTCTTAAAAAAACGCAGGAGTGTGCATAGCACAATTGGCGGATCACTTTTGAGTCACCAGCAGGGTCCAGAACGGAAACTTCCTCACACACTGGAGGGCCCTTTCCCTCCTTGCAACCTTCCGACGCCTCTCCAGAGTCTCCACCCTCTCCATCCGATGTCCAAAAAACTTGAATTAGTGAGTTAAAGACCAGGTCTCGTGAGTTAAAAATGTAAAAGCGGCATAGAAAAAAAAAAAAAAAAAAAAAAAAAAAAAACAGTGGATTTGGGGGTCTCTATCTCTACAATCGCACTTTGTAAGAATTACCCTCTTTCTCTTCCAACTACCCACCTACACGTAACATCCCCTCTCCCCTCCTACTTAAAGGCGTCCTCTACTCTACTTTCTAATTACACAACACCTCTTTCTCTACTGCTCATGGCTTGCCATTCATGCTAAACGTATGTTTTTTTTTCTCCCCTCTTTCCGAGTCTACTTTATTACATGTTTCATGTACTCAACAATGACTGATGTTTCGTTTTGGGTATCGGAAACATGGTCCTTTCAACTACAAGTCAACCCGAGGAGCTGGCATTACCCCCAGGCACCTCCGTGACGAGAGGTCCTATCCTAAACGGATGTCATAGATGTCATGGCTCAGTCCTTTTTTTTTTTCTTTTTTTGTAATCTCTTGTCTCCTATCATTGTATCTCTTTATTCTTCCCTCGACCCTTCCAAACTATGTATCTTACAAAGACATAGGCTATACTGTGTGAAGCACCCTGTGTAGTAATCCTTGGTTCTCGTATTAATGATTAATGTTATTTTTTTAAAAAAATTTATATACAGCCTCAAGTGTAAAAAAAAAAAGTACACATGTATGTAAGGACATGTCTAACATGAGAAAAAAAAAAAAAAAGGAGCGAGCGGTAAAGTTGTCATACACACACACACACACACACACACAAGTCCGGTGAAAGAAAGAAAAAACCCTTTTCCACTTTGGAAGAGATGAGAGAGAGACAACAAAAAAAAAAAAAAGACAGTAGTCACCACCGACTGGCCAGTCCCCACTCAAACACCCAAATTCCGGAACAAAAAACTTTTTTTTTTTTTTTTTTTTACCTCTCACCCTTCACTGGCCTCACCCAACCGTATCAGGCACTCTGGCCCCAATCGAATCATACTTGACATGGTACCCCCCCTGTTGCTGGTGCTGCTGCGACTGTTCCTTATACGGCATCGTGGGCATCGCCGAGTCAAGGGGGAGCGTCACTTTGCTCCTCGCCATAATCTCCGACGCTACATCTTGTCCGTACTGTTCTGCAAGTTCACTGTGGCAAAAGGAAAATTTTTTGCTCCGTTAGCTCCCCCCCCAAAAAAGACCACACATACACACACGTACCTGGCATACTGATCCATAATCACCGCCATACTATTCAAACTCAATCTATACGCCTTGGGCATCATCCCCTTCCCAAACCGGTACGTCACATGGTTCGAACACAACAAGCCCACGACCATCACCCAAATCTGCGCCGGCACCAACGCAAACGAGGCCGTATAAAACTTTTCAAGCACCTTGCGTTCAAAATTCATATACCGCAATTTACACCCCGGTAGGACGCTACGGGCGTAGCAGGTTTGGCTGACGGTGGCTTCGACAAAGGGGCTAAAGTAGCCACAGCAGTCGAGTTCGTTTTGGACCCGTAGACGACCGGCGGTGCCGAGATCTCGGGACCATTGGGCGTTGATCTTGCCTTCGAGGTTGAACGTTCGTTTTTTGTAGGAGAGGTAGCCTGGGACGACCATGAGGCCGAATGTGATCCAGGTGAGGAAGGTGTAGACGGCGAGGAAGGACCGGTTGTTGAGTAGGATACCCATCCATCCAATCATGGATGTGATAATCCCTGTAGAAGCAGCCAGGGTAGATATAATCAACTCGGTACGGTTCCCAACGCGGACAACATCGGCATGTTCCCAGACATTAAACCACGTCAACAGGCAAATGATAAGCGCAATCAACGAATATATCATAAACTATACAACAATGATTAACCCAAAAAAGACATATAATATACCACAGACACTCACCAACAAATTCGAGAAAAACAAAATCCATTTAAACCGATTCCACTTCAATTTCCTTTTGGGCTGCAACCTGCCCGCACCAGCAGCCGCCATCATCAACGTCGCATCATCATCTTCATCATGCTGACCGGGTATACGTGCTTCCCCACTCCTAAACGCCTCCACGCCACCACCCGTCTTGGGCATCTTGGGACCCAAGTTCACATCACTGTTATCTCCCTTGCCAGCATTCTTCCTTTTCCTCGCACCCGCATTCAACATCGAACTGGAAAACTTTTTGGGGAGATAGTTGACAGTCAACGACAGCTGGCTGGCTTCACGACTAGGTGATTTGAATGGGTATCGAGACCCATTAGGACCACCTTCGTCGCTGCTGCCAAAGGGGGCCGGTGAGCCATCCCTGCTGATGGGGGAGTGGTGGGTAAAAGGGGCAGAGGGAGGGTCGAGGGGGTTGTTGATGTGGGTGGCGGAAGAGGTGGTGGTGATGTGGTTGCCGTTCATATCGCTGAGGAAGTACCGGGTTGAAGCGGCTTGAGAGTAGGCTGAGTTGGCGATGGAGGAGCGCCGGAGGGATGAGCGTCTATGTCAAAGGTTAGTTTTCTAAGTGTAGTGATGGATGGTGATAGGGAAAGAGATGAGGAGATTAGGGTGTAAGGGAGAGGAGGAGGGGAGTGAGTGAGGAGTAAGGAGACAAGTGAGGGTATCAGCGGCGCCACGTTTTAGTCAGGGGAAGCACCGCAAAAGCCAAGGTATAAGTCACCCGGGTAAAGAAAAA
>KZ302429.1:0-13930 GCA_002554575.1 Amanita thiersii Skay4041 | reverse complement strand
ATGAAAATACGAATACGGGCGCGCGATTTTTTTTCTACTCCACCACGGTCGTTTGCAGGCCCTATAACAAAAAAAAAAAAACCCCATAAACGTCCACAATCCCCCACTCTCTCTCTCAACCCAAACAACTCACCTTGAACGAAGAAACGGGGACATGGGAGACATACGTATACAACTTCTCCTTTGCATTCTCCTCATCGTTCCTCTTTCTCTCCAACTTCAATCTCATGCGGTGAGGTACGCTCTTGATGCCCTGTGCCCAGACAGCTTGGTTGAGTTTGGGGTCGATGCGGACGTCGTTGGTGCCCATTGCTTTTTGGGCAAAGGAGACGACGGATTTGATGGCCCAGGGAGCCCGCTTTTTGAATGAGCGGCCATGGACGCGTTTGTGTAGGTGGATGGTGTATTCGCGTGTTACGACGTCTTGGAGGGCCGAACGGGTTTTGCCTGCAGACTGGTGTGCGGTAGTGTGGTTAGTTTATGGGAAGTTTGTGTGGGGGTGATGAGGTTAAGGTGGGCACCTTTTTCTTCTGTGCTGGAGCCTGGGGGGGTATATAATCAGTACTCGGGGCAGTATTATGAAAAAAAAAGAGAAAGTTGTGCGACGCACCATTAGGAAGGACGGGGAGCGACGATAGTGACGACGGCGATTAAGAGCGTTTGTTTGGTTCCCACTGGGAGGTTTGTGTGGTGTAAACAAATTAAGGTTTCGTGGCTTGACAGTGAAGTTCGGGAAGTTCCGGTGTTTTAGGCGTTTGTTCCGTAGATGGAACTGTGTTTGTTCTTTTGTACGGTGTTGTGCGTATCAGTTGTATTGTACTTTTGGGTTGTACCTTGATTTGTAGGGATAGGGGACAAGTTATTTTACTGGCGTTGGTGGTGTTCTGCTGGTACTGGACGCGACGCGGGACAATCGAATGGCCTGAAATAGCAACATCCCCCCACACGCCCACGCGCTGCATACCCACGGTCATACTAACCCACAGGCACCATGGGATCATATACGAGAGAACAATCACCGCATTACACTCACTTTACGAGTATAAAAGCATTCCCATCTTTTTCTTTTCTTTTCTCACTTCCTTTGGTTCCTATCACCTTCAGTCTCTTTTTTTTTTTGTGACACACACACCACCGTCCTTCACTTGTTAGAGACTAATATGCGTTTCACAACCTCCCTCGCTGGCCTCTCCATTTTTGCCCTCTCTTCTACCGCCGTCGCATCTAGCGTCCAGGCACGTCAGAATAGCCCATTCCCAGGTATGCTTCCCTCCTCCCCTTCTTTACCCTCCTCCAACCCACTAACCCTCCTTCCAGCCTGTGCCCAATCATGCATGGCCAACGCAGACCTCGGCGGCTGCCAAGCCACTGACATCGCCTGCACCTGCAAAAACGCTCAATTCATCGACAGCGTCACCCGCTGCATCTTCCAATCCTGCACGGACCAAAATGAACTCCAACAGTCCCTCCAAACCGCACAACAGATCTGCTTGACTGTCGTACGTGTCCCCCCTCCCCATGCATCTCCCTTTTTTTTTCTTCAAAGAAAAAAACCGAAGCTGATCTTTTTTTTTACGTGATCACAACAGGGTGTAACCTTGACTTCCACACCTGTAGCGACGGGCACCGTTACGGGCGGACCAGGATCTTCTACTGCTTCTGCTTCTGCCTCTGCCTCTGGAGCTTCTTCCCCAGCTACGACCACCAAACCTACTGGTTCCAGCGCACCAAACGCGTAAGTCCTTCCCTGTTGTCTCTCTTCCCCTCTGTTGTTGTTGATAAATAAAAAAAATGTACCTTCTCATATACAGCACCAGCGCCACCAACTCATCTAGCAGCGCAGCTCAACCAAGCTCAACCAGCTCCGCCTCCGCCTTGGGCGTCAACCCCATCTTGTCGGTCGCACTTGGAGCGGCCGTAGCTTTGGCCGTCGCTGCATTGTGAAAAAGTTGTTGTTTTTTTTTTTTTTTCCCTTCCTATAGGAAGTAAGGAGAAATTGATCGTCTTTTCTTTTCTTGGGTTCAAGTTGCTTGTCGCGTGATGATGAGTATTATCCATTAGTGAGTTGTGCGAGGTTTCGTTTTGTTGTTTTTGTTCTATAGTATAGTTATCATTTTACTGATATAGTTTGATACCACCGTGTGTCTGTGCCCATCTATCTATCTATCTATCTATATATAAATTGCATATACAACCCTCATTGCTTGGAATGCCTTTGTGTGCAGTATGATTCCAATGAATGTATGAATCCATCAAGTATTAAATTACTTGCCCCTCGGCCTTCCCCACAGACTGTACGGTACTAATGTGCTCGCAACTGTGGTTATGTATATATGAGAGTGCATGCAGACCACTGATCCTCTATCTGGATCCCTTCACCCCCCCTACCACCAAACCAACTCAACTCACCGCGCTAGTACCACCATCCCAGGTCCAAGTCACAAGAAAGAAAGAAAAAATTAAAAGGAAAAAAAGTGCGCACAGAACAAGAAAGAAAAACATTGCAACAAAAAAAAACCGGAAAAAGAGAGAATGCAACACAACCCACCCCACACCCCCTTCAAATCCAACAACTTCAAGTTGTTCCTCCTCTTCCCCCCCTTCTCTCTCCTCCCTGCTGCTGCGCTCGTTCTTCCCCTCTCATCAGAAACCCAACTTCAACATCCTCCCCCCACCCCACCAAGCCCTGTCCCCACGAAATAAAAGCGGGCTACTCACTATACACTCGTTTGCGTTTGCGTTTGCGTTTTTCCAAGCTCCGCTCGCTCAGGTCGAAAAGATGCCCATAATCTTAAACATCGGCACGCCCTGTCCCTCTTCGCCCAACAGCTGGCACTCGACAAAATGCGAGCCACGCGTCACGTAATGGTCAATCATCTCCAGCCTAAGGAAACATCCCCCCCCCATCACATCATCAGCAATCGAGTTCAAGCCCCCTTCCAAAAACGAGAAAAAAAAAACATGGAACATGAAAACTCACATGGGCACCGCCTCCCCAACATCCGCCGCATTCTCCATCACCTTCGCACCCCGATAATTATCATCAACCCAACACTCCACCGCGCTCCCCTCCCCAACAACCCCCACTGGCTCCTTCAAATAATACACCCCGATATCCCCCGCGCCAACCTGTATCGGAACGCGTAGCTTGCTCGTGGGGAGGGTAGAGTACCAGTAGTGTTCGCTCGTCTTTAAAACACTACCCGCCCCAACGCCACCCGAGGCCCCAGCAGGATGGAATGAGTGCCATCCCGAGCCGTAAAACAGCGATGGAGGGAGAGGGTTGATAAGGTTGTTTGCGGATACGCAATAAGGTGCTATTTCTTCGAATTTGCGGTTAGAGGAGGAAGATGAGGGAGAGGAAGGGTTGTTTGGGCGAGTGTTGATGCGTCCCGAGGGGACGCGTAGGGATTGGTACTGTTGAGGGTTGAGCACCAAGTGGGGATTCCGTTTTTGTTCTTCCTGTTTAGATTTGTCTCCACCACCAGCGCCAACTCCGCCTTCCTCGTCTTCGTCTTCTTCTTGTTCCGGGACACCTTTACGCTGGCCTATACCACCAAACAATGCATGTCCATCGCCCTGACCTGCAATCTCGTTAAACAACCCTGGGGTCAGTAGTGGGACAGCATCAAACGACTGGCCATTTGCCACGTCCCATGCGATGCATGCCTGGGTTTGGAAGTAAGCTATCAGGACGTCCGCGATGACTTCATGGCCTTGGGGGCTGGCGAGGATGGGATCGACGAAAAATTTGTGAATGGAGGTGGGATCGCGGAGGTAGGAAGGGAGGTGGATGGGTTTGGTGGAGAGATGGGGGATGTCGTAGAAGCGCGCGACAACGTTGTGCCAGTGGTCGGGTCCTGCGTACCCGTGTGCTTGGTAAATTTGAGGGCTGAAGTGGCCTAGGAGCAGTACGGCGGGCTCGTCTGAACGCAAGAGGAGGGAGCGGATGAGGGTCTCAAAGTGTTCCATTGTTTCGGCGTCGCTGTGAAGGGTGAGTGGGGGTTAGTAGGTGAAGGTTCGAAGGGAGAACTACATACGGAGCGTCTTCGGTGTCTAGTTCTATAATGATGAGGTCTGTGTGGTCGGGTATGTGGTGGGCGCTGCAGAAACCAAAGTAGCCCGAGTTTGTGCGCCTCATGGCACCGTTGGTGAGTTCGGAGGCTGGATGGGGGAATACGGTGTTCCACCATTGGAAGAAGCGGGAGGGGTAGCAACGGGAGGAGACTGGGTCGTCGCCTGCACCATGGCATGCAGAAACTTGCAAATGAAACGTGTTTTAGATGTACTTCATTGAAGAGAATAAAAGTAATATACTTACTTGAGCCACCAATGACGCTGATGGTTATTGGCTGGCCAGCTAGTGCACGATTGAGCAGGCGCTGGATCCGGGCGCCACTGCCTAGGTGCATTCTACTCTGACCAAGGACCACCTGACCATACTTTTGTCCTACCGCGTCGCCAGGGCCATACACGGGGCAGAACGTGAATGGGTTCTCAAGTTTTAAAGCATCTCCCTCGGTAGGGGCGCTACCGTCGTCGTTGTTTTTGTGGTGAGTGGAGGAGAGTGGGGAGAGGTAGTTCTTGGGTTTGAGGTCGGCGTTGGAGTATGCTGGGTAATGGTGGTCGCCTGAGCCTGGGTGAGCTGCGAGGAGGATGTAATGCGTGAAGAGGATGAGGAAGAGGAAGAGGGAGACAATGAGCCAGATGCGGTTTGTGACGCCAAAGAGGGTGCGCTGGTTGAGGCGCGATGGCTTTTCAGAGTCTGAGCCGGAGATGGAGGGGCTCTGCCCTGGCGAGGCGATACGCAGTGCGTTCTTGCCCCGTCGGTACATTGTGCCCTCGTCGTGGGCGGCGTTGAGGAAGAAGGGGGATGAGTGTGTGGTAAAAGGGAGAGAAGCAAACGTGTCTTGAGCGCCCGTCAGCGAGCCTGACCGCTGCCAACTCTTTTTTTTTCTCTCACTTCCTCATATCTCCTCGTCGTCATTGTCGTCCTTCACGACGTCGACGACGACGACATACGTTATAGACAATGTCTAATGAACTGGTGCACATCGTGCGACGCATACCCACCCCAGTCGCCCTTCTCATTGGCATTCTCTTTGGCCTCTTCTTCGCGCGCTTAGTGCCCTGGTCATCCGTACGCTTCTCCTCATCTTCCCCCCCCCCATTTCTTCTTCTCCTACTAACTATCTATCTCTACGACCCAGGACACAACTCCAGTCTGGAGGAGCGGTCATATCCCCTCCAAATCTCATCCACACACTCAATCACGCCACCCCATCACCCTCCCCACGCTCGACCAGCGCCGACGCGTCCTCGACTTACTCACTACCCTTTCCCCGCATTACACCAAAGAATGCACCCGTTCCCCCAACACCCAACCAATCTATGCCCAACAAGCAGCAGACCGGTACGCCCCCCTCGTAGGCCACAAATCCGCCTCCCGTCGCTCCTGGCTCGCCAACCTCCTCAACCCCTCCCTCTTCTTTGCCCAAGAAGAACAACGCCCCCTTTCCTCTTCCTCTGTCTCTGACTTCCCGGCAAGCGACCACAAATACTTCTTCGCCATCAACCTCTACAACTCCTTTGACGTCATCCCCGACCTCTTCGCCACCCTCTTCCGCGTCGCCGCCATCTTGGGCTACCAAAATGTCTACGTCTCCATATACGAAAACGGCTCCACAGACCAGACCAAAGCCCTCCTCCGCATCTACGACGCCCTCACCCGCAGTGTCGGCCTGCGTGTCTCCATCCGCACTTCCATGCGTACCCGTGGAGCATTCAACCACCGCATCGAATACCTTGCCGAGGTCCGCAACGCCGCCTTTGGACCCCTTCATGATCTCCGCGATTCAGAGAACGAGTATTTTGACACCATCGTCTTCATGAACGACATCCTCCCTTGCCTCGACGACCTCCTCGAACTCATTTGGCAGAGCAGGCGTAACAACGCAGGTATCACTTGCGCCGCGGATTACATGTATCACGAGGAGATTGCCTCGCCCGTGTTTTATGACAATTGGGTCGCGAGGGATATCAATGGCACGGCATTGGAAAACGCCCCGTTTGAGAGGATCTTCCATCACCAGGGTTCGTCCCTTCGCTTCCAACGGCACCTGCCCGTCCAGGTACAAAGCTGCTGGAACGGCATCGCCATTCTCGACCCTGCCCCATTCTACTCCCCTCCACACGTCCGATTCCGAATGGCCCGAATCATGGAAGGCGAGTGTAGCGCCAGCGAATGCAGCTTGATTTGCAACGACTACTGGGAAGCTGGCTACGGTCGGATTATGATGGTCCCTCGTGTCAAGTTGGCTTATGATAGTGTAATGTCGCATTTTTTATTAAACACTGGAGGTTACTTATGATCTTTTTTTTTTCTTTCTTCTTCTTCTGGGTTTACAGAAAGTGTTTGATATCATCCATCCTTCGCGCCGGAATTTGACGGCGATACGTGGGTATGCCCGGTTAGGTGGGTTGCCTGACGACCCGCGTACAGACCCACAAGATCGATCGTGGTTCGGTCCCCACGACCGGTTGTTCACCGAGGAAGAAAGCGAGCCGCTAGATTTCGTGCCTGGTCCAGAATACGGTGAGTGTGTATCCTACAACCCACACCTACTTTTTTTTTCTCTCTAACAACGTTAATGTGTTTATATGTCAATAGTGTGGTGCTGGGGCTGGGATGGCGCAGGCGACCTCGAAGGACCAGACGTGGACCCCATTTGGGAAAAGATGCCGGAAAAGGCGACGCGTGCCAGTGCGGTTGAGGTTAGGCATGATAGGAGCTTGCCGTTATGAGAGGATAGAGCTGGGGATGGGGAGCGTTAGTTGTTTTTTAGTCTATATCGGATTTTTTTTTTTCCCTTCTTGGACGAGTGGGTGAAGAGGGTGGTGGGGTAGTGGGTTAGGTTGCTCTCTTTTTGGAGGGAGGGGAAGGTGGAGGTGGAGGTAATATATCATTTCACGCATGATACGTACGTACTTACATACATACACTCAATACGAACACGAACAAATGGACTATTTTTCATTTTTTTTTTTTTTGCTGGTAGAGCAATCATAATGTAGTGGTAAGAAAACTGGTTACAGGCAGCCTTCCTCAAACCTCCTGGTACTCATTAAATGCATTGGGGTGACATGTTGGGTAAGGTGGAAAACGAATAGTCCAACGGTGCAAATTCCTGCGCGTTCCACTTCAAACCAAGCCGTTACATATAATTAGCTGCTAATATGATAGGCTGGTCAATTCGGATCTTTCTTCTTTTTTTGTACTACCCCCCCCCCGTAACATGGGGATTTATAGCGGGCGATATGACCGTCTACTAAACCCCCTGTTATAAATTAATCAAACGAAGGTGTTAAGGAGAAAGATAGGTGGCCTTGAAAGAAACATGTTTTCGGGAAATAAAAAATAGAGAGTAAACAAATACCATAATAACCCTTCCCCGCAAACGGAATTTCAAATATTCTATCACATAAAGTTGTCCCTTGTCAGATGACACGTACAGTACGAGTATGAAGGCGAAGGAATGGGCACAGGAACATACCGCTCTGGTGTAGGCCAATCAGGGTAACAGTTATATCAAAAAAACGTCTGGGTCTGTGCATTATACCAAGATCTAAAGAATCCTCCCAAGGCTTGTGACAGTGGTGATACTCAGTCTTCAAAGTTCTTTGTAGAGCGGAAAGGCAATGAATAAAATTCGTCCCCACTATCGGATCCTGAAGATACCGATGATCCAGAAGATCCAAAAGATGCTGAAGATGAATAAGGGGTGTAGTTGATGCGCGTCACCTTGTCGTTGAACGTTACAGTTTTTTTATTAGGTACTTCCGCATTTTTTTGGGGGGGTCCATTTACTGGCTGTACGTTACCCCGTGCAAATACACCGCGGCGGCCACCTTCTTCGACTTCCAACAAGGTCTCCTCCGCCTTGATTGGGCCTTTCTTGTTTGTCGTCTTCTCCTCTTTGTCTGAAAGCCGCCGCAGTGGCATGGTTCTGGTCATAGCCCTGCTAGGCACTCGAGCTCGCGAGGTATCGCGGTAAAGGCTATCCGGTTCTCGAGTGGTGAACCCCCTGGTATAGAATTTGTGTTTGGCATTATCCACCTTGCGGGTCTGGAGCGTGGTACCCTTAGAAGAAGTTGTATCCGAGGACTTGAAGGTGCCGCGCCGTTTAATGTCGTCAGAGGCGGGGGCGAAACCTCTGGGAGTGCCTCGAAAAGGGTCTCCACCGTCAGTGTGGCGGGTTGCAAGATCCGGAGTGTCAGCAGGACCGCGGCGACGGTTGCTGAACGCAATGGCCCTAGGTGGGTATCTGCTGAACGACGATGGAGAGAGAAAAAAGATTTACATACATTCATTTCCACAAAAACAAAAAAACAAAAAGGGAAGAAACGTACCTAGAACTTGGAAGAGTAGCTAGAATGGTCGCGGCATTCAAAACAGCCCCTGCAATGAGGATGATAGAATACGCCTTGTTGATCGCGATTCGGACCATTTGTGATAGGTTAAAATACAGAAAGGGTGGAGTGGGTTATGTTTGATAAAGAGAAGAAAGAGTGCTTTAGAATTCTTGAAGCGGGAAAGTAGAGTACAGTTCAAAGCTCTCTGTCTTTGGCAACCAGTACCGAAGAGGGGCAAATATTGGGTGAGCGCAGCTGGAGAAAAACCTAGCCTAGGTGGCTAAGAGGCGCTCATATAGGATTCTGGAGCTTGAGACGGTGCCTAGGATAACGCTAGCACACAGCCCTAGAGAATTGAAATTGCCTCATCAATGAGGAGCAGGCACAAGAGGAAACACAGCGCATCGATTGTCTCACTGGCGACTTGACAAGATCCCTAGCTTTAGAGTAAGCGTGATGTGGGCTGTGAGTCGCACGGTATACCTGGCCCCCATCGAACCTAAGAGTGAAACGCGACTGAAATGCACAGAGCATAATCGTTGGACTGTGGGCCCTGCCTGTTATCCCACTGAGCACCAGTTCTTCCGCAGATGGGGGCTACCCGGATCAGCCGTCGAAGAGAAAAAGAGAAACGGAATAACCCGAAATACGCCCACGAGTGGTTCCGATTGGTCGGAATCTGCCGCTACGGTCACCTGGTCCAATCACCCCCCATCCATAGATCCACCCCCCATATCACATTATCATATCACATCAAAAAACCGTATCATTACACCCAAAATGCAACCTAAACTCAAACTTGGATCTAAAATCAGCGCCGTACTTTGATGCGAATGATACACTCGACACAGAGTACTGTACTGTACAACACAGAAAAAGCTCTCATGCTCCACACCGCCACAAATCAACACCTGACTTGGTGGCTTGGGTTGACTAAACCCACGTTCATTAAAAATAGGACAAGAATGCTATTCGTTCCCCTCTTATGTAAATGCAGTATAACTCCTCCACAAATGCTGTGTCGTCTCATTATCATAACGGAAAGAGAAAGAAAATGCTCATAACTACACATGAGAATTAATTATCTTTGCAAGTCTACAGTACATCATGACGAGATTGGAGGAGATGGAAAGAAATCCACTTAGTCCAAACACCAGTACAGTTTGTCATAAACAAAGCATGGTCCAAAAAGGGGGTTGAAAAGAGGAGGGAAAGTCATAACAGCTCAACCTATCGCCTTTTCTCCCTGCATAAAACATGAACTCCATCAGTAACGCAATGCTGTGTCCACACCATCCATCCAGAGCGAGGCACTCCTACACCAAGTGCGTTCCCAATAAGCAAGGGAATCTCCCTTAATGGTTGGCTTCCTTTTTTCTTTCTCGTTCCCTATCAAGCATTCTGTTTCGCATGGTGACTTTGTAACTCTACTCCACTATGCGTCTCCTCGCTCATCAGCTGGTCTGTCGTAATGCGCACGCCTCTTGAGTCCGACCCAGAAGTGTTGTCCGACCGACTAAATCCAGTCTTGCGCCCGTCGACGCGGAGCGTCAGTCGATGGTTAAACGTTGCAACGAGTGTGTTAGAGTAACTAAAAATCATTCATAGTCAGTTGGAGGCATGGGAGTGTTGCAAAGTGATTGATGGCTCACAGCTTTCCAAAGATGTACCCACTAAAACACGAGCATGGTTCAGCTTCCATAACAGATGATGAAAGGAGCTGAGTTGACTCACGGTGTGGAAAATATGGGTGCACTCTGGATGAAATCAAAGAAGGTGTGAGATTCCCAATTCCAGGATAGCGGTAAATTGACACACCTTGACAGCTACATCAAGGATCAACGTGATCACAGCAAACCCAGCTAACGAAAAATTAATTCCAAAGGGCACAAAAGCAACGCGCAGGATCACATACCTGTAAGTGAATTCGTCTGTATCGTCATCCGCACAATGCGCACCAGAATATTCTGTGAACCTCTCGGTGTATTGCTTTTCGACCCCATTAACTGTGTCATTCCATTAATAAAAGGAAATAATGGAATGATAACGGATTTGTTAATCGCACCAGGTAAGTCATCGTCACTGCAATTAGAACATCCGCCGCTGCACCGCCCACGAGCCAGAGCTGTAAAAAGTGTGTGCAAAAAAACAGTCCCTTTAGCACAACCCCAAACCGAGTCATGTAAACGAGTAGCGT
The DNA here is from genome assembly GCA_002554575.1 of Amanita thiersii Skay4041. Taxonomy (NCBI): domain Eukaryota; kingdom Fungi; phylum Basidiomycota; class Agaricomycetes; order Agaricales; family Amanitaceae; genus Amanita; species Amanita thiersii. Next base: position 3,321 of record KZ302429.1, on the reverse strand, counting down.
TGACGTACATATGCGTTAACAACATTGCCCCTAGAGTCAGAGAAGTGGTGTCCGAATCCCTGTATATTGCGCCACGATGAGTTATGCAGAACAACATTTGAACGGACAAGTACACACTTGGACAGCGGCGCCAATCCCTCCAACTAGGTGTACGATAGCAATCTAAAACAGGATTCTGATGAATAGGGCGAAATGGGACCCGAGCACAAAGTATCTTCGTACCGCTACAATAAAGATGCAAATAGGCCAGTAGGTTTTGTTAATTTTCCAGATTCTGTAGCAGAAAAAGACCTGCACGATGAACGCAACGACGGAGTTGATAAGTGGGGTATCGAGCGGAGAGATGTACGTGTTGTCGAGCTTGGTGAGATTTCCGTATCCGCTTCCGAACCAGTAGAAGATGTCGGCTTCTGTACAGGCTACTTGTAATGTTTCGAGGAGGAATACGACAGCAACTATAGAACGAGTGAAAGTTGGTTGGATTAGGACCACTAAAGTACTACTCTCACATACCAAGAATCTTGAATGTGATTCTGTCGTCAGGAAACGAAGTCGCATATAGATCTGTAAAGCCGAGCTGATGTGAGGTGATGAGAATGGGACAACATAAACCCGAACTAACAGGTTTGCGAAACGAGTATGCCGTAGAGAATAGAGTTGAAAAAGACACCAATGAGCTAGGAACAAGGGTCCGTTCAAGACTCATGCGGGAAACACATGCCACAAAATGGAACTCACAAGTGGGCCAGTCCTGTATCCAGCATAAATGCAACACAAAGAGCCGTACCGATCAGTCCCTGAAATGGATCGCCAATCGAAATCAGGAACGGCACGCACTGCAGTCCAATGTTCGGAGGGATAGGCGGTAACTGCGGTGGCGGAGGCGTCTGTTGGGACATGCTTTCGTTCACAACACCCAAAAGTCTAACAGAAGGCAAGAGGGGACAGTAAACACTGTGCGATGCAGATCAAGGGGGAGGGTGCACTGGAGGGAAAGGCAGCCCAAGCCCTATCTAACTATATAGCTCCAAGACATAACAGTCCATCATGCTTCGGCACCCCCTTGCCCCCCTTCTCATCGGACATGTTCCCAGTATTTTTGGAATGCCACGAGTTTCGTCTCTTGTGCGCTGGGAGGGACTCCGAAGATTCCCCTTTTTTAGATTTACCTCCATCTTGTTATCATTCATAAGTGATAAGGTTCAATATAGTGGAACTTGGGCGGCTCTCTTGAAGCTTGGGTTGGAGTTTTTGTAGGGCGTTTGTTATATTCTAGTTTCACAGGTATTTTGTGAGTCAAATCCTTTTTGATGATCAGCTATGATGCGTGATGATGATGCCTGGGTGTGCAATGCTATGCTTTGAGGGAAAAAAAACACTTGAAAGATATGTCAAATATAAACAAAGCCAAACACAACCTAAGTCACCGTGAAAATAAAATACCATATTGGGTAAAATTGCAGGACCAAAGCCACAGCTCAGCGCTCAGCATCCGATACTATACTGTATGATAGAAGCTGTGGATCATGGGTTATGTATGGGGAATATTTGACGAAATGGAAGACAACTCCCAGGGAAGAGAAAGCCCACTGACACAGCCGCGTTTCATTTAACTCCGTGATATATATAGTGTACAAAAAAAGGACAATGCTGACTCCTGGTACAAGGCTGAAACTGGAGTGGAAAATTTGCTCGAGGACGGGTGAATCAATTGATTAAATAAGAAGGATATAACAAGAAAAAGAACCGAATGTCGTATGAAGCAAATCTCCGCCGACTGCTTGATATATTTTTGCGAACTACGTAATTTGGCACAGGAGCCAGAAACTCCAGTAAAGCTCATTTTACAAGGGTTGAAAGTAACATATTGAGATAATTATCAAGGGAACAACCCCAGGAGAAGATAGATATTACTAGGAAAGATAGCAAGTTTAGATTTGCGAGAAACTTACCAGGTGCCTCGCTCATTCTTGAAATTATTGAAGATGATAGGATTGGTGAGCATGTAGTTTTGCCTCGCTATTGTTATAGTCCAGCTCGAACTCTCCACGTCTCCGAGTGCTTTGGAGTGGATGAAGGAGAGCGTCACGCTGGTCACAGTCACAGTGTGATGGGAAAAAACCTTGGCGACATCCATATTTGGTAAGTCATATTTTCGCTCCATCATTCAAGTTGCTGCTCTACTACTACACTCTAGCTTTATGGTCTAAATTATGGGAGTGAACTTGTTGGAGATATTTGCATGAGTACAAATGCTCCTATGAGTGCACAAGTGGAAGTGCTTCTGCAGTGAGTTGTAGGCTGGTCGAAACTAGCAGGAATTTCTAGGACCCTGCTCATGTACACATTTTGCTGCTAACGGTAATACTTCTGTAGATGTGTCAATTTATATATCTCGTCAATTGAGCTTGCACAAGATACTGGCGTTCTTCAATACATTATTCGGGCAGCGTTGGTATGTGGCACTGGCAAGCCATACTGTCTCCATCCCAGACAATCTTATAAACTGCTACTCTATGTGAAGGTAGCGTATTACGAAGGTATGTCGTGATTCAGTGTCGAAATAGTAATTTGTTGATTACCAAAAGGATGGTCCGTCATATTCAGCTAGATTGTTTGGTGCTACCTTCCAAGAACTGTGTTGGGATTTGTGAGATGACCTGCGTTATTTGGTGAGCAACACAAACGCGTCGCGTCCTAAAAAAAGCTTTGTTTAACGCTCAGCGGATGTAAGTACTCGATCGATCGTTTGGTGGCTGAACTCTCTCGCACTATTTAATCCTGTCCTACTGCTCGTCTTTTTCCCCAATTGCGCTCCCTTTCTACCACCATCTACTTCACTTATTATCAAGCGAATAATCTACCACAAAGCACTCGACTCTCACTCACTCACATCTGTCAACAATGTCCTTCATTCACACCGATTTCTTCAACACTGACGCCTTCTATCTGTGAGTAGCCAGCTAGCTCATCATCATCTCGCCCAATGTCATAGTCATCACACTGGCTGACATGATCTGCCTATGTAGAAACCAAGGTAGCAATGTCTGGATTGACTCTGGGATCTCTGTCGACGATGTCGAGATGATGGATGTCGAGTGAGTATCTCAACTGAGACTCACTCGCCTTGCATCTAATTCGACCTACCTTTCTTCCTTGTAGCCCAGATGTCAAGATGGCAAATAGCGAGGTCGCCATTGCTGTCGACAAGTTCATCTCTGCCCTCGCTGACCGCTATGGCACCCCAATGGATGTCGACAGGCCAGAGGACTTATCGTACATGAATGTCCCTGTGACTGACACGGTTTACAACAATGGTTA
>KZ302428.1:0-13994 GCA_002554575.1 Amanita thiersii Skay4041 | reverse complement strand
ACTTGATTCTGCTTATGACAGAACAAGAGTGTCATCATTCTCGCTATCTAATCAATGATTCAATATCTGCTTTATTGACAGATGTCTTCAATTATTTGTGAGCATATAATTTTGACAGACTCTGGGATGGGGATCTTGAAGTTATGGTATGAGTTGATTGTGAATGAAGGCATGTTATGATTTATTTCTCTTTCTCCACTTTTCCCCTTATCTTATCTTATCATTCACCATCTAATCATTTAGATGCTCTTCTTTATCTTCTTCACATCTATCTCATTTCCCTTTTCCTTTTCTTTTCCTTTTCTTTTCTTTTTCCTTTTCCCTTCAGGGATCTCAGAGACTCGGGCATTTTGGATATCTCAGACATCTTGGATAACTCTGAGAGAGCCTTGGGTTTGATTCTCCCTCAAGTCATTCCTTTTGTCATTACTCTTAAACCTGTCATTTACCATTGTTTATACTTTAGCTCTTTGATTGTCTATCCCACTGTATAGCATTGAGAGTCTCCTTAATTCCATTCTCATTTCTCTTTCTTCATCTGGAGCAATGCCTGAGGGAAAGTAGGATCATGGATAAGGGTAATACAGTGAGCTTTTGACAAAATCAAAGAGCTCCCATCTCTCACCCGTCGAGCCATCTCTTCCTGAGACCCATCTAAACCTTCACTTCCAAAGACGCACTTGCATCTCCCCCTTTACACTTCTACTCCATAGTTCAGGAGAGTGTCCTACACCAGTAGCACTCCACCCACCAATAAGCCTAATCACAGGCCCCTTCGAGCGTAGCCTAATCACAGGCTCTACGACCTTCCATGCCCCACGTGCCCTTCGACCCCCTCGTAACTGCTGTTGGAGATAGAACAGAGTTACTCACGGAGTAAGAAGGATCTAGTCTAGGTGTACCCCCATGTTGGTACCCTCTTCAAGAGAAGTTCGCTCATTCATCGCCCAGCGCGCCATCAACCACGGATTTTTCTTATCTCTTATCCATCTCCCATCACCTAAGTGGTAGTCTAGGGTCGCGTGCCCACCACAAGGTACTATTAGACATCCAACACCCTCTCATCAACCTCCACCTATCCCTATCACTTTCGTCTTAGTGTAATGGATCCATTACTCTATTTGCTCCTCCCCTTTTATTACTTATTCCAAATCCTTTTCTATCCCCTTTGGATGATGGTTGGCAGTGCCAGAGGAGGCACCGACGAACCGGATTGGTCCTTGGAGCAGGCGCTGGCACAGATCCAGCAATTAATGAACAGCTTAGCAGCCCTTCAAAATATGGTTCATCAGCAAAGTGCTGTAATCCAACAGCTCCAAAACCAACCACCTCCCCCCGCAACTGGAACCATTTCACGAGGACCAAAGATGGCCTCACCACCTTTGTATGATGGATCTATGGCTTCTTGTGAAGCCTTCATTAATGCATGTTGGTTATATATTTTGGCCAAACCCCACAAATTTGCCACCATACAAATTAAAATTACGTGGGTACTTGGATTCATGCAAACAGGAATGGCACAACTATTCCGAGACCATTTTATGGTCTACATGAATACGCCAGAATTCAGGACTCAATACCTAGAGTCCACCAACTTAGACCCCATTGAGAGACTATACCAGGATATATATAAGGCATTTGGGGACCCTAACAAACAAGCCACAGCCATACAAGAAATTACTATGCTTAAACAAGGATCCAAATCGGCTGAAGAACACATTCAGCAGTTTAAGCAGAGCTACATGCAGTCAGGCTATGGTGAAACAGCCGGTATCCATGAGTTCAAACGATCTTTGAACTCGCTATTGTTGGACAAACTTATGGCAGTCCCCAATCTCCCGGTAACTCTCAAAGGATGGTATGAATTAACAATTCATTTGGATAGACAGTGGAGACAAGCAGTGGCTGAACGAAAGGTCTTCACTACACAAGGAGGTAGCGGCACTGGTGGGCAGTCTGGTTCAACACAACAAACCAGACAACAGGGACAGACTCGGCCAAATACTTCACAACAAGGTGTTACCCAACACGCACAATGTAATTGGCAGACCCCAAACAACAGGCCACAACAAGCACCATGGAGACCCCCGGTTCAACCCGCACAATGCGATCCCAATGCGATGCAGGTTGATCAAAACCGCAGCCCCATCAGATGCTACAATGGTGGCCAAACTGGACATATGGCCCGAGTTTGCCCAAACCCCCAGAATCAACAGACAAGGTTAATGAGCGCATGGAATAACAGTACAAATGATGAAAGAGATGAGTTGTGGAGGATGGTGATGAGCGGAGGAAGTGAGGTGGGTGGTGGTGTGGCCCACATAGAAGAAATCCCGAATACGCAGCCAGGTGTTACTCAAACCGCGCCCAGAACGCAGAATTTTCTGTCTGGCCAATGAATAGCTCCGACTCATTGGTCAATTATGCCAAACTTGTAAATGGACCAGTAGATATTGAATATGTACTATGGGACAATAAACATGTTTTGAACTGCATAAGGAGCGAACCTCTAAGAAGTAACAAACACAGATTGAGAACTTGGACCAGCCCCTGGGTAACCAGGCATATTTGGAATGAGGAGAAAGGAGAGGCTATAAGAACCCTCCAACAATATGCACATAATAAACGAACCTCGGAAGTGACTGGAGAACTCATAGATCAGCTGAATCTAATGAATGAAAATAATGCTTTGATGGCCATATACGAACTAAAAAATAAACTGACAATAGTTCGCACTAATGGAGATCATCAAATGGATCTCAAAGCAGTTATTAGCACTACTGATACCTTCCAATCCTTTGAGGTCAAAGCACTGTTGGATAGCGGATGTACGGGTTCATGCATCAACCAGGAATTTGTGGATAAACATAGATTAAATACAATCCCATTACCCTGACCCATTCCCATAGAGTACAACACCGACGGTGCCAAGAACAACATTGGTTCCCTAACACATAAGGTACAATTACAGATGAGGATTGGCAATCATATGGAAGTAATGGATTTTAGTGTCACCAACATCAGCAAAAACAATATCTTTTTGGGATATGATTGGTTGCAACACCACAACCCCAAAATTGATTGGAAGAAGGCAACACTCAAACTATCCCGATGTCCTGGTTCATGCAGAGAAGGATCAGATGTAAGGTCCCCTGAGGAAGAATCCATTGATCAAATGGATTGGGACGAATTGGAAGAAGGAGACCATCTGTTGGCTGTGCATATCAGACCAGAGGAATTCAGATTACGGGCTTACCAGTCAAAGGCAGGACAACTCGCGGAACAAGTGTATATTCCTAAAACCTCTAAGGAATTAAATGCTAAAATTCCTGCCTACTGCAAACCATACTGGAAAGTATTTGAGAAAGAAACTTTCAATCAACTGCCTCCACGACACCCCTGGGATCACGCTATTGAGCTAATCCCAGATGCAAAGAATTTAGATTGTAAAATCTACCCATTAAATGCCATCAAGCAGAGGCAGCTTGACGAATTTCTCAAGGAAAATCTGGACTCTGGACAAATTAGACCTAGTAAATTGCCTATGGCATCCCCTTTCTTCTTTGTGAAGAAAAAGGATGGTTCCTTAAGACCTGTACAGGATTATCGAAAATTGAATGAAATGACAATCAAAAATCAATATCCTCTCCCCCTTATTAGTGAACTAATTGACCGACTATCCAATGCGAAATATTTTTCAAAAATGGATATTCAATGGGGATATAACAATATCAGGATTAAGGATGGCAGCAAATGGAAAGCGGCCTTCAGAACAAATCAAGGATTATTTGAACCGCTGGTTATGTTCTTCAGACTCACCAACTCCCTGGCGACCTTTCAGACAATGATGAATGATATATTCAGAAATGAAATTGCTGAGGGATGGATGAGTGTATACATGGATGACATACTTGTCTTTACCAAAACGCTTGAAGAACACCAATGGCGAGTGGCCCAGGTATTAGCCAAGCTTGAGGAACATCAATTATCATTAAAACCCGAAAAATGTCAGTTTGAAAAGACTGAGATTGAGTTCCTTGGGTTGATAATCTCAGCTAACTCAATTCAAATGGACCCAATTAAGGTCAAGGGGGTGGCTGAATGGCCTCAACCAACTTGTAAGCGGGAACTTCAGCAATTTTTGGGCTTCTGTAATTTCTACAGAAGATTTATCGAGGGATTTGCCCGAATTGCAAAACCGCTTACAATTCTAACTGGTAAGGTAGACTGGAAATGGGGACCAGATCAGGATAAGGCCTTTCATGGTCTAAAACAGAGAGTCACAACTCAGCCGATCCTGGTTATCCCCAATACCACCAACCAGTTCAGAATAGAGTTGGACGCATCAGACTTTGCTCTAGGGTCAATCTTATCCCAACAGCAGGTGAATGGTACATGGAGACCAGTTGCTTATATGTCGCGATCTCTAAATGAGGCAGAACGCAACTACAAAATTTATCACAAGGAAATGCTCACAATCATGGCGAGCTTTTATGAGTGGTCTCATTACCTAAAGGGTGCGGAAAAACCAATTGAAGTTCTGACCGATCATCAGAACTTGACATATTTCAGAAAACCGCAAAACCTCAATTGCCGTCAAGCTAGATGGGTTACTGATCTCCAAGACTACAACTTCTTGATAAAACACAGACTGGGACAAACCAACACAAAACCAGACCTCCTATCGACACGCACGGGACATGATCAAGGAATAAATGACAATGAGAATGTCACACTTCTAAAGGAACATTTATTCATATGTATATATGATGATGACTGCGCACTCGACGAAGCTGAAAATAAAATTGCTAAACTCGGCAAAAGGTATTGGGATAGACAGGTCCTGGACGGGGTCAAAAACAAAGACCCCGACTTTAAAATTCAAGATCGTTGGGTCTACTGGCAAGGTCAAATGTATGTACCAGCGGATTGGGATACGAGAGATCATATCATTATGATCTGTCATAGTTGGGCATCCAACAGTCATCCAGGAGTTGCCAAGACCGTGGAACTAATCACCAGAAATTACTGGTGGCCCAACATGAAAACTGATGTAGAGAGGTATATTAAGGGTTGCAAGGGATGCGCTATTAACAAACCAAACAGACAAAAGAAAGCAGCCCCCTTACATCCCAATGAAATACCTCCCAAACCCTGGCATACAATTAGCATCGACTTTATAGGGCCGTTACCAGAGTCAAAGGGTTATGATATGGTTATGGTAATCGTGGACCGCTTAATGAAGAAGGTATATTATATACCTACCAACTCGACTATCACTTCACTGGGAGCAGCTACGCTATTCAGAGATAATGTGTTCAAGGAACACAGGCTCCCCCAGAAAGTGATAAGCGACTGCAGTGCCCAATTCGTATCCAATTTCATGAAAGAATTGTACAGATGTCTAGGGATTTCTGGGAATTACTCGACAGCATTCCACCCACAAACGGACGGCCAAACCGAACAAGTAAACCAAGAACTCATTGAGTACCTGCGGATTTATATAAACAACCAACAAAACAACTGGGCAGATTGGTTATCCATCACTCAGTTCTGTCATAATAACAGGTCTCACAGCGCAACTGGTTACTCCCCATTCATGCTAAATAATGGCCGGAATCCTTTCACTGGAACTGAACCAATGGGTAATTCTAGGAATCAATCAGTACAGGATTTTTTAGACAGGACTAAGGACACAATTTCTAAGGCGAAGACAGCACTCCTTAAAGCAAATCAAAAAATGAAGGAGTCCTACGATAAACACACAGAAATCGCCATAGAATACGCAATCGGATCCAAGGTCCTTTTGGATTCATCAGATATCAAAACAAAGCGACCATCAAAAAAATTAGACAGCAAATACTATGGACCATTCATAGTAAAACAAAAGATTGGCAAATCTGCTTACCAATTAGACATCCCATCTAATTGGAAGATACACAATGTCTTCAATGAATCCAAACTCAAACCCTATACTGAACCGACAACTACTGGACAAAAAACTCATGGACGCCCTCCCCCAGAAGTAGTAGGAGATCAGGAAGAGTACGAGGTTGAAGAATTACTGGACAGCAGAGTAAGGCGCAGAGGAAGGTTGGAATATCTGGTAAAATGGAAAGGTTACCCAGTCGAAGAAAGCACTTGGGAATCAGCAAGTAATATGAAAAATGCTCAGGAGAAGGTCAAGTCCTTCCACAAGTGGCACCCAGCAGCACCCAGACCTGTAGTGTTAAGGAATTTTAACTTTCGACGCTATGAAAATGTTACCAAACCATGAACACCAAGGAAGTTATTTGGATGGGAAGATGGGAAGTTCGAGAAGGAGTACCTGGAGAAGTTGGAAAGGAATTGGAGGATATGGAAAGGTGCAAGGGCAGTAGCGAACTCTTTGTGATTGCATGGGTGCAATCCTTAGAGGGGGGTGATGTTACAATTTATTTCTCTTTCTCCACTTTTCCCCTTATCTTATCTTATCATTCACCATCTAATCATTTAGACGCTCTTCTTTATCTTCTTCGCATCTATCTCATTTCCCTTTTCCTTTTCTTTTCCTTTTCTTTTCTTTTTCCTTTTCCCTTTGGGGATCTCTGTTGGAACACACACTGTACAACCTATACCACGATCCAACGATTCCCTCAGGCGTCGCTCCACAAAGTTTGAGGAGAGATAAACAGAGAACGAGACTTGAATTGAAGTTGTACGGTAGGACAACTATCAAAGAGCTAAAGAGTAAATAAACTACAACAACAATTAAAGTACGGAAGTGAAATAAAAGAATGGCCAAAGGCTGAATCAAACCACCAACCCTTGGGAATTGGAAAAGGGGTAGGCGCATGCTTAGGGTCAGCACTAAAGGAGGTGTGCATCTAGATGGGCGCTAATGGAAGCGTGCGTCTAAATGGGCGTCTATAACGGATAATGGTAAATGAAAAGAAAAAGAAAAGAAAAGAAAAGAGAAAGAAATGAGAAATCATAACATTACCCCCTCCTTAAGGATTGCGCCCACGCAATCATAAGGAGTTTGCTTCCTTCCTCACATTCTTCCAAATCCTCCAGTTTCTCTCCAGTCTCTCCAAATACTCCTTCTCGAACTTTCCATCCTCCCATCCAAACAATCTATGCGGTACTTGAGGTCTGGTGTGATTTTCATAGCGTTTAAATTTGAAGTGTTGAATTGTCATTGGTCTTGGAGCGGTGGGGTGTTTCTTGTGGAAGGACTTGACCTTCTCTGGAGCGTTTTCCAAGTCCATTGCTGGTTGCCATGTGCTTTCCTCAATTGGATAACCCGACCATTTCACCAAGTACTCAAGTTGTCCGCCTCGTCTTACCCTACTGTCCAAGATTTCCTCTACCTCATATTCTTCTTGACCATCAATCAATTCGGGGGGAGGACGTGGGTTGAAGATCTGTCCAGGAGAGGTTGGTGTCATGTATGGTTTGAGTAGTGTTTCATTGAATGTATTGTGAATTTTCCAATTCACAGGTAACTCTAGTTTGTATGCTGATTTACCAATTTTCTCCTTGACTGTGAAGGGTCCATAGAATTTAGCGCCTAATTTTCTGGAGGGTATGTTGATGTTAAGATTGGTCCCATCCAGTAATACCTTTGATCCAATGGCGTACTCGATTGCATTCCCTTTCTTTTTGTCATATGACCTTTTCATTTCTACATTGGCTTTTTCAAGGGATGCTTTTGCATTTTTGAGTGCTTCTTTCATTTTGGAGATGAACGAATTGACCAAATCATTGGTTGGTGTTTGTAAGGGCTCTACTCCAGTATATGGGTGCCATCCATTGTTGAGCATGAAAGGTGAATACCCGGTTGCGTGGTGTGATCAATTGTTATGACAAAACTGAGCGATTGCCAGCCAATCTGCCCAGTCATTTTGTCAGTTGTTAATGTAGAAGTGCAGGTATTCGATGAGTTCCTGATTTACCCTTTCTGTTTGCCCATCTGTCTGTGGATGGTATGCTGTGGAGTAATTGCCCTGTATTCCTAGAACCCTGTAGAGATCTCGCATAAACCCCAATACAAACTGGGAGCCTTGATCGCTGATTATTTTCCTAGGTAAGCCATGTTCCTTGAAGACAACGTCTTGGTAGAGTGTGGCTGTTCCTAGGCTTGTGATGTTGGCATTGGTTGGTATGAAATACGCCTTCTTTGTTAAGCAATTGACTACAACCATGATTGTATTGTATCCTTTTGATTCTGGTAATGGTCCTATAAAATCTACTGATACAGTATGCCAGGGTTCAGGAGGGATTTCGTTTGGATGCAGGGGTGCCTTTTTCTTTTGGTGGTTTGGTTTGTTAATGGCACATCCTTCACATCCCTTGATGTATCTTTCTACATCTGGTTTCATGTTGGGCCACCAGTAGTTTCAAGTAATGAACTTGATAGTCTTTGCGACTCCTGGGTGACCTTTCGTTGCCCAACTATGACAAACCATGATGATAAAGTCCCTGATTTCCCTGTTAACTGGTACGTAGATGCGGTTCTGCCAGTAGACAAGCCCATTATCAATCCGATATTTGGAATCCTTCCTGTTAATGGCATCTGCAACCTGTTTATCCCAAAATCACTTTGGGATTTTCGCAATTTTGTCCTCAGTCTCACCAAGAGCCCTGTCATCGTTGTATATTCTCACAAATAGGTGGTCTTTTAGGAGGATAACGTCCTTGTTATCATTGTCTCCCTTTTTGTGACCGGCTTGTCGGGACAGTAGGTTGGGTTTGGTGTTTGCCTTTCCAGGTCGGTGTTTGATAACGAACTTGTAATCTTGGAGATCCATAACCCATCGAGCTTGACGGCGATTAAGGTTCTGTGGTTTTTTGAAATAGGTTAAATTTTGGTGATCAGTAAGCACTTCGATCTCCTGTTCTGCTCCCTTAAGATAATGGGACCATTCATAAAAGCATGTCATGATAGCGAGCATTTCTTTGTCGTAGATTTCATAGTTTCGCTCAGCTTCATTTAGTGAATGAGACATGTATGCTACAGGTTGCCATGTGCCATCACTTTGCTGTTGAGATAGGATTCCTCCAAGGGCAAAATATGAGGCATCTGACTTGATTCAAAATGGGGCAGTCGTGTTAGGGATAACTAGGATTGGCTGGGTGGTGACTCATTGTTTGAGACCCTGGAATGCATTCCATTGGTCTTTTCCCCAATGCCAATCTACCTTGCCGGTTAATTTGGTCAGGGGTTTTGCTATTTTGGCAAATCCCTCGATAAATCGGTGATAGAAGTTACAAAACCCTAAAAACTGCTGCACTTCTCTCTTGCAAGTCGGTGTGGGCCATTCCATTACCCCTTTTACCTTAATTGGGTCCATTCAAATAGTGTTTGCAGAGATGATTAATCTGAGGAATTCTATCTCAGTCTTCTCAAATTGGCATTTTTCAGGTTTAAGTGATAGTTGGTGTTGTTCCAACTTTGCCAGTACCTGCGCCACTCGCCGCTCATGTTCTTCTCGGGTTTTGGTGAAGACGAGAATGTCATCCATGTAGACACTCATCCACCCTTTGGCTATCTCATTCCTGAAGATGTCGTTCATCATTGTTTGGAATGTGGCCGGTGAGTTTGTTAATCTGAAGAACATAACCAGCGGTTCGAATAGTCCACGATTGGTCCTGAATGCGGCCTTCCATTCATCCCCCTCCTTGATCCTAATATTATTATAGCCCCACCGGATATCCATTTTTGAAAAATATTTGGCCTCTGATAATCTGTCGACGAGTTCACTAATTAGAGGCAAGGGATACCGGTTTTTGATCATCATCTGGTTCAATTTTCTGTAATCTTGAACCGGGCGTAAGGATCCGTCCTTCTTCTTCACGAAGAAGAAAGGGGAAGCCATGGGGGATTTACTTGGTTGAATGCAACCTGTTTCAAGGTTTTCTTTGAGAAAATCGTCCAGCTGTTTCTGTTCTGTAGGATTTATTGGGTAAATCTTACAGTCTAGGGGTTTTGATCCTGGGATTAGTTCAATTGCATGGTCCCAGGGTCTTCTCAGTGGTAGCTGGTCGAAAGTCTTTTTCTTGAATACCTTTCTGAAGGGAAGGCAGTACGCTGGTAATTTAGCGTTAAGTTCCTGTGAAGTTTGCGGGACATAGACTTGTTCCGCCAACTGCCCTGCCTTGGATTGGTATGCTCTGAGTCGCAGTTCTTCCTGGCCTATCTGGACCACTAGAAGGTGATCACCCTCCTCCATCTCATCCCATTCCATAACATCCAGCACTTCCTCTTCTGGACTACCTACTATGCTTCCTTTCTGACATGCACCAGGACATTGAGAGAATTCAAGGGTGGCATTCTTCCAGTCGATCTTAGGGTTGTGATACTTCAACCAATCATGACTGAGGAATATGTCATTTTTACTGATGTTTGCCACGCTAAAATCCATAAGCTCGACGTGATCACCAATTCTGACCCTTAGTTGTATTTTGTGCGTCAAGGACCCAATATTATTTTTGGTACCGTCTGCGTTATATACTGGTATGGGTTGTGGTAAGGGTATGGTATTCAGGCAATGTTTTTCAACAAAGTCCTTGTTGATACAGGATCCGGTGCATCCACTATCTAGCAGTGCCTTCACTTCAAACATTTCTAAGGTGTCGGTGGTGGAGATTACGCATTTTATGTCCATTTGGCTATTTCCTGTTGTTCTGACAACAGTAGGTTTTTGTTTTAACTCATATATAGCCATCAATGCGTCTTGTTCACTCAAAGAATTTAATTTGTTAATGAGCAAACCGGTCACCTTGTTTATCCATTTGTTGTGAGAATACTGCTGAAGAGTTCTCACTGCCTCCTCTTGGCTTTCGTTCCATATTCTCCTGGTTACCCAGGGGCCAGTCCAGGTTCTCAGTCCTTTGTCGTTAATTCTCAGTGGTTTGCTTCTTACTTTGTGAACAAGGGAATCATAGTCTTTCATTATGTAGTCTATACATAACGCGCTGTCTGTACACAAAAGAGATTGGGCCATTGAACTGAAGCTATTCATTGGCCAAACTGAAAACCCGGGGGATTGTATGGAATGATTGGCAGTTGAGGCATAGCGGCAATGGTTGCAGGAGCCACCGCCGGTGCTTCCTCTGTGCGGGCTACACCACCTCCCGCCTGGTTTCCTCCTCCAGTCACCATTCTCCACAGCTCATCTCTATCCACATCCGTACCACTGTTCCATGCACTTACCAAGCGCGTCTGTTGTTGCCGAGGGTTAGGGCAGGCTTGTGCCATGTGACCAGTTTGGCCACAATTATAGCACCGGATTGGGCTGCGGTTCTGGTCAACCTGCATGGTGTTGGGGTCACGTGGAGCAGGTTGAACTGGGGGCCTCCAAGTGGATTGTTGTGGTCTGTTGGCTGGTGTCTGCCAGTTGCATTGTGTGTGTTGGTTAACACCTTGTTGTGAAGTGGTTGGCCAAGCTTGCCCTTGTTGTCCAGTTCGCTGTGTTGAGCTGGACTGCCCACCGGCACCACTACCTCCTTGCGCAGTGAAAACTTTCCTTTCTGCCACCACCTGCCTCCACTGGCGGTCTAATCGAATGACGAGTTCGTACCATTTTTCCAACGTAGTGGGTAACTCCGGAACCGCCATGCATTTGTCAAGCAAAGGCGAGTTTAAGGACCGTTTAAACTCGTGAATGCCAGCAGTTTCTCCGTATCCTGATCGCATATAACTCTGCTTGAAGAGCTGGACATGCTCTTCAGCTGATCGAGAACCCTGTTTGATTGTGGTGACCTCCTGAATCGCTGTCGCTTGCTTGTTTGGGTCACCAAATGCTTTGTAAATGTCTCTGTACAATAGTTCAATTTGATCAGGTTTGGGAGATTGCTCATATTGAGTTTGAAATTCCGGGGTCGCCATGTATACGAGGAAATGGTTGTGGAACATCTGCGCCATTCCAGTCTGCATAAAGCCTAACACCCATGTGACTTTGATCTGTAAGGTAGGGAACTCCTGAGGTTTGGCAGACATGTATAGTCTACAACTATTGATGAAGCCTTCACATGTCACCATGGAACCATCGTAAATTGGGGGAGTTGCCATTTTCGGACCATGAGGAGTAGAGCCAGGAGCAGCGGGAGGAGCCTGGTTTTGGAGTTGCTGAATAATGACATTTTGTTGGTGAACAGTGTTCTGTAGCACTGCCAAACTGTTCATCAGCTGCTAGATTTGAACCAGCGCTTGGTCTAGCGACCAATCAGGCTCATCGGTGCTGCCACCAGCACCACCAACCATCATTCTGACTGGGAAGAAAAGAATCTGGAACAAGTAGTAAAAAGGTAGTAGCGAGTATAGCAGTGGATCCATGGTTGATGGTGGTAGATGCAAAGGATGATAAGAGGGTTGGGGTGAAAGGTGGGTTGACTAATAGAACCTCGAGGCAGGCATGCGACCCTAGTCTGCCTCTTAGGTAAGAAAGTAAAGAGATGGAAAGGGGAGCCCCCACGATCAATGGCACACTGGGCGTCGAGCGAACGGTTGCTGAGTCGAAGTGGGTACCAACACAGGGGTACACCTAGGACTAGATCCTTCAATTACTCCGTGAGTTATCCCAGTCTATCTCCACTGGCAATAACGGGACACGGTCGAAGGGGCATGCGGGGCATGAAAAGGTCGTAGTCCCTGTGATTAGGGATCGGTCATTGGAGCCTGTGATTAGGCTAACGAAAAAGGGATGCCACGGATGTGGGACACCCTCCGGAACTACGATGTGGGAGAAGGGGAGGGCAAGCGCCCTTTGGAAGTGAAAAGAGAATATGAAAGATGAGTCTCGCTTGGAGAGACGGTCGTGACAGGTGAGTAAGGTAGCTCTTTGATTATGTTAGAACACACACTGTACAACCTATACCACGATCCAACGATTCCCTCAGGCGTTGCTCCACGAAGTTTGAGGAGAGATAAACAGAGAATGAGACTCGAATTGAAGTTGTATGGTAGGACAACTATCAAAGAGCTAAAGAGTAAATAAACTACAACAACAATTAAAGTATGGAAGTGAAATAAAAGAATGGCCAAAGGCCAAATCGAACCACCAACCCTTGGGAATTGGAAAAGGGGTAGGCGCGCACTTAGGGTCAGCACTAAAGGAGGTGTGCGTCTAGATGGGCGCTAATGGAAGCGCGCATCTAAACAGGCGTCTATAATGGATAATGGTAAATGAAAAGAAAAAGAAAAGAAAAGAAAAGAGAAAGAAATGAGAAATTGTAACAATCTCAGAGACTTGGGCATTTTGGATATCTCGGACATCTTGGATAACTCCGAGAGAGCCTTGGGTTTGATTCTCCCTCGAGTCATTCCTTTTGTCATTACTCTTAAACCTGTCATTTACCATTGTTTATACTTTAGCTCTTTGATTGTCTATCCCACTGTATAGCATCGAGAGTCTCCTTAATTCCATTCTCATTTCTCTTTCTTCATCTGGAGTGACACCTGAGGGAAAGTAGGATCGCGGATAAGGGTAATACAGTGAGCTTTTGACAAGGCATACCAATTTGGATTTGTTAAAGACTGTTAGTCTGTTAAAAAATCCTTGGTCAGTGCCAGGGTTGCAATTTCAACACTGAGTAAGTGACTCCCCAGTCTCAACAGTGGGCACAGCCAGATGAAAGTGGCATGCTTACTGTCCCTCATGATCCCAAGCTCCTTGAGAGCAAGGGGGACAATGAGGGGAGAGGATTGCTCCTCTCAATTCTCTCAAGCTACAGGCATTGGGGCCCATAACCTGTTGAGAAGACGGGCTCCCAGAGGGAGCTGCTCAGTCTGGAATGCCTGTGCTAGACACTAGGCTAATCCCTAGGGGAAGCTAGTAGCTAGGAAGCCTGTTGAGAAGACTGGCTCCCAGAGGGAGTTGCCCAGTCTGGAACACCTGTTACGCCCTCCAACCCTCAGCGCTCAAGGTTCAACCCCTAAGTGCCCCTTTTACTATGCAGCCCCTATTTTCGATGCTTCGACGCTTTCTTATTTACCTTTGTTTATCCAAATG
>KZ302427.1:0-13980 GCA_002554575.1 Amanita thiersii Skay4041 | reverse complement strand
GAGTAAGAGATAGTTGATGGCTATCTCTGGTTGCAAAGTGAGTAAGAATATTGGTAAGGTGATGAATAAGGACACCTGGGGACCAGAGTAGCCCAAGGTACAGTAGTAGTCAAAGTGTATGACTGTGATGAAATGACTGTCCAAGTCAGTAAGTTAACCAATATTCACATTTGGATAAACAAAGGTAAACAAGAAAGTGTCGAAGCATGGAAAATAGGGGCTGCATACAAAAAGGGGTGCTTAGGGGTTGAACCTTGAGTGCTGAAGGTTGGAGGGTGTAACAGATATGGCTTTAGCTTGGATTGATGGAACACATCATGGACCTTCCAACTAGGTGGAAGATCTAGTCTGTATGAGGCGTTACCAACCTTAGCCTTCACCTTAAATGGTCCATAAAATTTTGAATCTAGTTTCTTAGATGGTCGTTTTGTGTTGATGTGTGTCCCATCAAGTAAAACCTCAGACCTGATTTTGTATGCAATTTCTGGTCTTTTATGTAGATTGTAGTGTTTTTTCATTTTTAAATTGGATTTCGATAAAGCCAATGTTGCTTGTTCATGAATCCTTTTGATCTTAGCCAGAAAATCTGATACCATTTGGTGTCTAATCAGAGAACTACTTTCAAATCCTTTGCGTGGATTTTGGCTGTTGTTCATCATGAATGGGGAATATCTGGTTGCGCTGTGAACTTGGTCATTGTGACAAAACTGTGCAATGGGCAGCCAGTCTGACCAGTTGTCCTGTTGGTTGTTTACATAGATCCATAAATATTCCTCCAGTTCTTGATTTATCCATTCGGTTTGTCCATCTGTTTGTGGATGGAAGGCCATTGAGTAGTTCCTGGTTATTCCTAAAACCCTGTATAATTCCTTCATAAAACTGGATACAAATTGTGTCCCACAATTGCTGATTACCTTCTTTGGGAGCCCATGTTCCTTAAAGATGTTGTCTCAGTATAAAGTGGCTACACCTTGGGAGGTAATCGTTGTATTCATCAGGAGATAATATGCCTTTTTAGTGAATTGATCCACAATTACTAAAATGGCATTGTATCCTTTTGATTCTGGGAGTGGTCCTATAAGGTCTATGCTTATTGTATGCCAAGGTTCAGGGGGAATTTCATTAGGGTAGAGTGGTGCCACTTTCCTCTGTCTATCTGGTTTGTTTCTGGCTCAAAGATCACATCCCTTAATGAAATTCTGGATATCTGTTCACATATTTGGCCACCTGTAGTTTCTGGTGATGAACTCTAACATTTTTGTGATGCCGGTGTGTCCTGCTGTGGGATAGCAGTGGAATATCTCAATTATTGACCCCCTGATCCTTTGGTCTACTGGTACATAGATCCTTTCTTGCCAGAGTACAAGTCCATTTTGTACACAATAACCAGGAATTTTATTCTTTAAGCCATCTGCGACTTGTTTATCCCATTGTCTTTTATTGATCTTTGAGATCTTCTGTTCGAGTTTGTGTAGAAGTCAGTCATTGTCAAAGATCCAGATAAACAGGTCATCCTTAAGTAGAATAACATTTTCATTGTCCTTTGTCCCTCTCTCATGACCAGCTCATCTAGAGAGGAAGTCTGGTTTAGTATTGGCTTTTCCTGGCCTGTGTTTGATAATGAAGTCATACTCCTGGAGATCTAAGACCCAGTGGGCTTGGTGATGGTTAAGGTTTTGTGGCTTCCTGAAGTATGTGAGGTTTTGGTGATTGGTCAAAACCTCAATTGTCTGTTTGGCACCCTTTAGATACTGCAACCATTCATAAAATGCTGTCATAATTGCCAGCATTTCTTTGTCATATATTTCATAGTTTTGTTCTGCAGTATTCAACAAGTGTGACATATAAGCCACTGGTCGCCAGAGACCATCATCTTGTTGCTAGGATAAGATAGCTCCTAGTGCAAAATCCAAGGCATCCACTTCAATTCTAAATTGTTTGTCTGAATTGGGCATGGCAAGGATTGGTTGGGAAGTGATTTTATTTTGTAAGGCATTAAATGCGTCTATTTGTGCCTTCTCCCATTTCCAATCTACCTTTCCTGTTAGAATCGTAAGCAGTTTTGCAAGTTTAGCAAATCCTTCTATAAATCATCTATAGAAGTTACAAAACCCGAGAAACTGTTGCACCTCACATTTGCATGTTGGCATTGGCCACTCTGCTACTCCCTTGACCTTGACCGGGTCCATTCATAAAGTGTTTTGTGAGATAATTAAGCCTAAAAATTCAATTTCCTTTTGTTCAAATTGGCATTTTTCTGGTTTTAAGGAAAGTTGACATTTTTCAAGCTTAGTCAATATCTGCACAACACATCTCCAATGTTCCTCTAGATTTTCAGTAAATACAAGGATATCATCCATGTATATTACTACCCATCCTTCAGCAATTTCTGATTGGAAAATATTGTTCATCATGGTTTGGAATGTTGCTGGGGAGTTTGTCAATCCAAAGAACATTACTAGAGGTTTGAATAGACCCCTGTTGGTTCAGAATGCAGCCTTCCATTCATCACCTTCCTTTATCCTTATGTTATTGTATCCCCAGTGAATGTCCATTTTTGAGAAGTACTTTGCTTTGGACAATCTATTGATTAATTCGCTGATCAAGGGTAAAGGATAACAGTTCTTGATGGTCATCTCATTTAGTTTACAATAATCCTGTACTGGTTGTAAGGATCTGTCCTTTTTCTTTACGAAGAAAAATGGAGATGCCATCGGTGATTTACTCGGCTGGATTTGACCGGATTCTAAGTTTTCATGAAGGAATTCATCTAGTTGCTGCTGTTCCTCAAGATTGAGGGGATAGATTTTACAATCAAGCGGTTTAGTGCCTGGGATGAGTTCAATTGTGTGATCCCATGGGCATCTAGGGGGAAGTTCATCAAACATTTCCTTCTCAAAAACCTTATGATAGGGTAGGCAATAGGCAGGGATTTTATGATTTAAATCCTTATTGGTCTTAAAAATATAGGCTTGTTCTGCCAATAGTCCTGCCTTTGATTGAAATGCCCTATATTGTAATTCTTCCAGTCCAATATGAACCACCAGTAGTTGGTCACCCAAGTCTAATTCATCCCATTCCCAAAGATCTAGTTCATCTTTGGGTTCCTCTACATCACTGCTTATCTGGCATGCTCCCAGGCATTGTGAAAGTTCGATTTTAGACTCCTTCCAATCAACTTTGGGATTGTGGTACTTTAACCAATCAAATCCAAGGAATATTTCATGTTTACTTAGATTTGAAATGCCAAAGTCCATGGTTTCCTCATGTTGACCAATTCTCATTCTTAATTTTACCATATGGGTTAGAGATCTGCCAATGTTCTGAGTTCCATTGGCGTTGTATACTGGTATTGGTTGAGGAAGAGGGTAAGTGTTAATCCCATGTTTTTTGATGAAGTTGGAGTCTATGCATGACCTGGTGCACCTGCTATCTAGCAAAGCCTTTATCGAGAAGGTTTCGTACATGTTGCATGTGGAAATAATGCAGGGAATATCCATTTGATTTGTACCACTGGTTTGGATTATGGTCAGCTTACTCTTTAGCTGATATAATGTCCATAAGGCATCCTTTTCTGATAAGGAGTTTATCTCTGTGACCAAATCTGCTGAAACCTCTTTTTCCCTTTTGTTATGGACATATTGATTCAGTGTGTGAATTCCTTCATCAATATGTTCATTCCAGATGTGTTGTAGTACCCAGGGGGCAGTCCAAGCCTTTAGACCAAGTTTTTTACTTCTTATTTTTTCACTCCTTATTTTGTGAATATGTTTGTCATTGTCTTGCAGAATGTAATCTATGTTTATACAAGAATTTTCATATTTACGAGGTGTAGTCAATAAATTGGAGTCATTTATTGACTGAAGTGAAAATCCTGGGTTCCTGGAGCCTGTACTCAATTGGCTGTGACTCTTTCTGGGACAACTTCCATGGTGTCCACCATCATCAGCTGTCACAATTCCTCCCTCTTGATCTCTGTGCCATTGTTCCAGACATCCACAAGCCTTGTCTGCTGTTGGTGGGGTTGTGGGCACGATCTAGCAAAATGTCCAACTTGACCACAGTTGAAACATCTTCTCTGTGATCTATTGTGATCTACTTCCATCATGTTTGGATCGCATGCCTGGAATGGATTTGCAACTGGGGGAGGCAAGGGTCTGGAGGTAGGTTGAGATTGTTGGTGAGTAGGATGGTTTTGACCTCCAGAGTTTGATTCCCCTTTTCTGCTTTGAGCAGCGAAGGTTTTCTTCTCAGCAACAGCCTGTCTCCACTGTCTGTCTAACCGGATAGTCAATTTGTACCACTTTTCCAGTGTGTCAGGGAGGTTTGGTACTGCCATTAATTTATCCAGGAGCAGGGTGTTAAGTGATCGTTTAAATTTGTGTATACCTGCTATTTCACCATATGCAGATTGCATGTAACTTTGTTTAAAAAGTTGTACATGTTCCTCTGTGGATTTGGTGCCTTGCTTGATCATGGTGATCTCCTGGATAGTGGTTGCCTGTTTGTTAGGATCCCCAAACACTTTGTAGATATCTGTGAATAGTAGTTTGATGGGATCCTGTTCTGTGGATTGGAGGTACTGTGTCCGAAAATCTGGTGTGTTCATATAGACCATAAAATGGTCTCTGAACAATTGTGCCATCCTGTTCTGCATGAAGCCTAATACCCACGTTATCTTAACCTGGAGGGTTGTGAATTCATGAGGTTTGGCTGAGATATACAGCCAACAAGTGTTGATAAAGGCTTCACATGAAGCCATGGATCCATCATATAGGGGTGGGGAGGCCATTTTTGGTCTGCAAGGGGTAGTGGTGGAGGCGGCGGGTAATCCTTGATTTTGTAGCTGCTGAATAACAATGTTTTGTTGATGTACCATATTCTGGAGAGTGGCTAGGCTGTTCATTAATTGTTGGATTTGAGCTAGTGCCTGGTCTAGAGACCAGTCTGGCTCATCATTTCCACCGTCTTGGCCTCCTACCATCATCCAAAAGGGAAGGAAGAAAATGCAGAACAAATAGTAGAAGGGAAGGAGAGTATATAAAAGAGGATCCATGGTTTAATTTGGTGAGGGGATGAGGGTGATTTGTTCACTAGAACCTTGTGACAGGCGCATGACCCTGAACTGTCACTTAGGTGATTGAGATGGATAAGAGATTAGGGGAAGGACCAGGATTGAAGGTGCACAAGGCAACGAACGGTGTCAAAAGCTCACTGCTTATACCGTGACCGCAATCCAACAATCCCCAGGCGTCACTCCTAAGGCTTGAAGGTGAGTAGAAAAGAGTAAGATTGAGACAAGGAGACGACTCCTGTAGCTACACACAGTGGGTAGACTATCTAAGAGCTAAGGAATAAACAATACAAAACATGAATATAAGTAGAGCCAACATAAAAGAAAAGACTGTAGCAAGGATCGAACTCTGGACCTTCTTGGAGTTACCCAAGATGTCCGACTAGTCCGATCAGGCGCTAATGAAAGGTGCGCATCTAAGTGAGCGCTAAAGAAAGTGCACGCCTAAACGGCGTCAAAGAAAAGGAGAAGAAAAGAAAAGAAAAGAAAAGAAAAGAAAAGAATTAAAAGGAGTCATAACAAACAAGCAGGGATTTCTTTCAAAGAGGGTACCAACATGGGGGTACGCCTAGTCAAGATCCTTCTTACTCTGTGAGTGATACTGTTCTATCTCCAACAGCTATCATGGTTTACAGTTGTAGGAGGTGCTGGGCACATGGAGGTCATAGAAGCCTGTGAATAGGCTGTGGTCAATGGGGCCTGTGAGTAGGCCTTTGCTGAGTGGGGTGCTATGGTTGTAGGACACCCTCCTGATCTATGAGAAAAGATGGAGTGGGGGATGCAAGCGCATCTTGGAAGTGAAGTTGAGTACAGTAGCAATGGGTCTCAGAGAGACGTTCTGACAGGTGAGAGATCTAGCTTCTTGATTATGTCAAAAGCTCACGGTAGACCTTTAACCTTGATCCAAACTCCCTCAGGTGTCAACCCACAAACGTTGAAGATGATGAGAAAAATATATGAGGAGTCTTCTGTAGCTACATGTAGAGGTAGACTATCAAGAAGCTAAAGAACAAATAATACACTACAATGAATATAAGGGGAATGAGAAAAGGGATGGTTGTAGTGAGGATCAAACTCAAGACCTTCTGAGAGTCATCCGAGATGTCTGAGTATTCAATAAGATAAGATAAGGGATGGAAGAGAAAAGAGAAAGAAAAAGAAAAAGAAAAGGAAAAAGAAATAAAGATGAATGGTTGTAACATAACCTCTGAGATATAAAGTAAGAAGGAAGTGCATGCTAAGTTGGCACTTAAAGAGGTGCACATCTAGATGAGCATCAAATGGATGATTGGGAAGAAAAAGAAAAGAAAAGAAAAAGAAAAGGAAAATGATTAAAACAGATCATAACAGCTATGGGTCTGGGTGCCACTGGATGATGCTTGTGGAAAGACTTGACTTTCTCTGGGGCATTTTTCATGTTATCGGCTGGTTCCCAGGTGCTTTCTTCAACAGGGTAACCTTTCCATTTCACCAAGTACTGCAGCCTTCTTCCACACCTCACTCTGCTATCCAATAACTCTTCCACTTCATACTCCTCCTGCTCTTCTACTATCTCAGGGGGGGGGTTGTCTGTGAACTTTCTGTCCAGGCCTGGTTGGTTCAATGTAGATTTTAAGTTTTGACTCATTAAAGACATCATGTATTTTCCAGTTAGAGGGTAGTTCTAATTGGTAAGCAGATTTGCCAACTTTCTTCTTTACTACAAAAAGTCTGTAATATTTATTGTCTAGTTTTTTAGAAAGTCATTTCAATTTGATGTCTGATGAGTCCAGTAAAACTTTGGATCCTATGGCAGGTTTGGTCTTTTTATCATAGGATTCCTTCATTTTTTGGTTCACTTTAAGGAGTGCTACTTTTGCCTTAGAGATTGCATCCTTAGTTTTACTTATAAAATCTTGTACCAATTGATTTTTGGAAATATTCAATGGTTCCATTCCAGTGAAGGGATTTCTTCTGTTGTTTAACATGAATGGAGAGTAACCAGTTGCACTGTGTGATCAGTTATTGTGGCAGAATTGGGCAATTGGTAACCAGTCAGCCCAGTCATTCTGCTGATTATTTACATAGATGTGCAAGTATTCAATTAATTCCTGGTTAACCCTTTCCGTCTGTCCATCAGTTTGGGGATGAAATGCTGTTGAATAATTTCCAGTGATTCCTAGGCCTTTGTACAGTTCCTTCATAAATCCTGATATGAGTTGTGGGCTGTGATCACTTATTACTTTTTTAGGGAGGCCATGTTCTTTGAATACATTATCTCTGAATAATGTGGCTGTCCCTAGGGATGTGACTGTTGAGTTTGTTGGTATATAATAGACCTTTTTTGTTAAGCAATCAACTACAACCATGACCATATCATATCCTTTGGATTCTGGTAATGGCCCTATGAAATTGATACTGATGGTATGCCAAGGCTCAGGAGGTACTTCATTGGGATGTAAAGGTGCTGCTTTCTTTTGTCTATTTGGTTTATTGATAGTGCATCCTTCACATCCTTTGACATATCTTTCCACATCCATTTTCATGTTAGGCCACCAATAGTTTCTAGTAATTAATTCTATGGTTTTGGCAACTCCAGGATGGCCACTGGAGGTCCAACTGTGGCATATCATGATGATGTGGTCCCTCACTTCTTGGTCCACTGGTATGTACATTCGACCTTGCCAGTAAACCCAATGATCCTGAATTATAAAGTTGGGATCTTTATTTTTGATCCCTTCATGGACCTGTTTATCCCAGTACCATTTGCCAAGTTTAGCAATTTTTGTCTCAGCTTCATTGAGTGTGTGGTCATCATCATATATCTGGATAAAGAGATGTTCTTTCAAGAGTATGACATCTTTATTATCATTTATCCCTTGATCATATCCTGCACATCATGATAAAAGGTCTGGTTTTGTGTTTGCTCATCCAGGTCTATGTTTAATCAGGATGTTGAAGTCTTGAAGATCTGTAACCCATCTTGCTTGGTGGTGGTTGAGGTTCTGTGGTTTCCTGAAGTATATCAGGTTTTGATGATTGGTTAGAACCTTGATTTGTTTTTCCACACCTTTAAGGTAATGAGACCACTCATAAAAGCAAGCATTTCTTTGTCATATATTTTGTAGTTGTGTTCTGCCTCATTTAATGATCAAGACATGTACACTACTGGTCTCCATGTACCATCTGTTTGTTGCTGAGACAGGATTGATCCTAAGGCAAAGTCTGAGGCATCTGACTCAATTCTGAATTGTCTGGTGGTGTTAGGGATGACCAAGATGGGTTGCATTATTACTTTTTGTTTTAACCCATTAAATGCTTTTATTTGATCTGGTCCCCATTTCCAATCCACCTTACCAGTTAGAATTGTAAGTGGCTTTGCAATTTGGGTGAATCCTTCAATGAATCTTCTGTAGAAAGTACAGAAGCCCAAGAATTGCTGAAGCTCTCACTTGCAAGTTGGTGTGGGCCATTCTGCTACCCCTCTGACCTTAACCAGGTCCATTTGAATAGAGTTGGCAGATATTATCAACCCAAGGAATTCAATTTCTGTTTTTTCAAATTGGCACTTTTCTGGTTTAAGTGACAATTGATGTTCCTCTAGTTTTGCTAATACCTGTGCAACTTGTTGTTGATGTTCTTCTAGTGTTTTGGTGAAAACAAGAATGTCATCCATGCAGACACTCATCCACCCTTCAGTGATTTTGTTTCTGAATATATCATTCATCATTGTTTGAAACATTGCCAGGGAATTGGTCAATCCAAAGAACATCACCAAGGGTTCAAACAGTCCTCAATTCATCCTAAAAGCCACTTTCCACTTGTCACCTTCTTTGATCCTGATATTATTGTACCCCCAGCGAATGTCCATTTTAAAGAAATATCTTGCATTGGATAATTGATCAATTAGTTCGCTAATAAGGGGTAGAGGATACCAATTTTTAATTGTCATTTCATTTAGTTTCCAGTAATCCTGTACAGGTCTCAGTGATCCATCCTTCTTTTTTACAAAGAAGTGTTAAAAGCTCACTAAAAGTACCAGTTCCACAATTCAACAACTCCCAAGCATCACTCCAATAGTTGACAATGAGAGGAAAAAACAATGAGATTGAACTCAGGTAGTTACTCAGTGAGAGAAACTATCAAAGAGCTAAAGAGCTAACTACCACAAACAATGAATTTAAGTAAGGCATTAAATGAGTGGTCAAAGGGAGAGTCAAACCAAGAGCCTTCTAGGAGTTGTCTGAGATGTGCAAAATATCCAACATCCCTGAGTCTGTCTGGGAAGCCCAAGGCCGATAAGATAAGATAAGTGAAAAGAAAAGAAAATGGAAAAGGAAAGAAAAGGAAAAATGAAATAAAGAGAAATTGTAACAAGAAGGGGGATGCCATAGGTGACTTGCTAGGTCAAATCTGTCCTGAATCCAGATTTTCTTTTAGAAACTCATCCAGTTGTTTTTGCTCAACAGGGTTCAGTGGGTAGATTTTACAATCCAATGCTTTAGAATTATGTAAGGGACATCTATATCAGTGCTCAGGTGTTACGATTACAATACGTATGTCCTCTAATCATCTTTCCTTTCTTTCTTTTCTTCTTCTTTTCTTCTTCCTTCCCCCTCGTCCGCGATTGACGCCCACTTAGATGCGCGCTAGTATTAGCGCCTGTCTAAGCGCGCAACTCAGTCCATCTTATCTTATCGAGCTTTAGCCGCCTCGGTTATTCCCGAGACGCTCTTGGTTCGATCCTCCTTACAACCATTTACTTTACTTCTCTTTTAAATCCATTGTTTGTAGTAGTTAGTCTTTTAGCTCTTCGATAGTTTACCTTGCTGTAACACTATACAAAAGTTCCTCTGAATCTCTATCTTCTCATTCTTCTTCTTTGGAGTGACGCTTGGGGACATTGTCGGATCGAGGTTAAGGTTGTTATAGTAAGCTCCTAACATCAGGCAGTAAGCCAAAGACCAAGTATAGGACTCTCAAGGTGAGCAGCAATGGCAAGATGACCACTGCTTAGATAAGATGAAGATATGTCTGGTCACTAGGTAGAGTGATGAGCTCTAGGTAGATCCTCAGACAGTGAAAGCAAGATGAGAGTAAGAGGGATACTTGTATTGAAAGCCTAGGGAATCCTAGGCAAGTAGCTACTACTTATATACACAAGGTGGTAGCTAAGGCAAACTAAAGAAGACTGTTAAAACAAGTAAGAAGATAAGCATAGCTACTACTGGTAACTAGATGAGTAAGTAGCTTGGTAAAGCGATGAATAAGGAGGCCTGGGGATCAGAGTAGCCCAAGGCAATAGTCAGTGATGTTGACTACAGATGAAACACTGTCCAAAGAGCCAGTAAAGGTGAGTATTTGTAAAAGGGTAAACAGACATAAACAAAGAAGTGTTGAAGCATTGAAAATAGGGGCTGCATAGTAAAAGGGGTGCTTAGGGGTTGAACCTTGAACACTGAAGGTTGGAGGGCATAACAAATTAGGAATTAATTCTATAGCATGGTCCCATGGATGTTGTGGTGGTAACTGGTTGAATGTTTCTTTTTCAAAGACTTTCCAGTAGGGTTTACAGTAGGCAGGAATTCTAGCAATTAATTCCTTGGATGTTTTGGGAACATAGGCTTGTTCCACAAGTTACCCAGCCTTGGATTGGAAAGTTTGTAATCTGAATTCTTCTGGACC
The DNA here is from genome assembly GCA_002554575.1 of Amanita thiersii Skay4041. Lineage (NCBI taxonomy): Eukaryota > Fungi > Basidiomycota > Agaricomycetes > Agaricales > Amanitaceae > Amanita > Amanita thiersii. Next base: position 3,242 of record KZ302427.1, on the reverse strand, counting down.
AATGTGAACAGCTAACAGGTGATCACCCTCCTCTACCTCATCCCATTCCATCTGTTTGATGGATTCTTCCTCAGGGTGTTAGAATAGCCACCCTTAAGGCGCTAAAGTATTGGACTGTAGATAAGTTATAAATAGTACATCTAATTATAGCCCACCATGAGTTGTCCATCAATCCATGGACACCTTGGAGATAGACTGTGGATATCTATGAATATCGCAGTGATATCATGTGCAGTTACCCCAGGTAAATGTGCAGCTACTCCAGGTAGAATCACACATAGAATATTGGTCTGTGCACATACTTCTGTACAGTATAAAAGAGGACCATTTAGCGTCCTAGAAATACAAGTTCTTACAGAGCTTCTAGTGTAGCATAAGCAGCTAAGCTAACTGGTAAGTTGGCTTCCTAGCTACTAGCTTCCTATGGGATTAGCCTAGCGCTTTGCACAGGCATTCTGGACTGGGCAACTCCCACTGGGAGCCAGTCTTCTCAACAGGTTATGGGCCCCAATGCCTGTAGCTTGGGAGAATTGAGAGAGGCAACTCTCTCCCCTCATTGTCCCCCTCACTCTGAAGGAGCTTGGGATCATGAGGGACAGTAAGCTTGCCACTGTCATTGGCAATGCCCACTGTTGAGACTGGGAGGTCTCTTACTCAGTGTTTCAAATCGCGATCCTGGCACTGACTGGATTTTTTGACAGATTCTAAACCAATCTTCAAATCATCATTTCACTGGTATGCCCTCCTTCACGATTAACTCATACCACAACTTCAAGATCCCCATCCCAGAGTCTACCACTAATGGACTTGTTGAGTCCATCACTGCCAGACCTCTCCTGCAGAATCTCCTGCAGGATGTCTCCGCCTTATCCTTGCACGTCAACAACATGCAAATGGTTCAACTGGCCTGCCTCCCTGTCGTACTGGCTGGGGAAGAGTATGTATATCTTGCTGAGTGTAGCAAACATGTTGCACTTGAAAGTAAGATATTAGAGTACCTTATAGAGCAGCTCAGTATTATAAAGCGCCAGAACAATAAATTCTCTCTGGCCTATATGAACTTACATGGATGGGGGCACATGGGAGGCATTGGGGTAGGACAGGCAGGAATGGGAGCATGGGGAGTACTGGAGGATAATGATGAAAACATTAACTAGAATATTCATCATTACTTCTCCAGAAATTTTATTTTTTAACACTGTCCTTGAAAAGAGTGAAAACTGATTAAGAAAAATCTTCTAGATCAAGTATCATCCTCAATGCATCTTTCACCTTTCAAGAAAGTAAACAAGACTCCCACCAACAGTGGAACCGGCTTCTATTACATAGTCCCTGGTTACAAACTCACCAAAGACAAAGCCAAAAAAGTTCATTCAATGAACTTTTATGTCAAGGATCACACCAAATGGGTTTGGACTAAAAAGTCACCTCAAAAACCCATCAACAAGAAGGATATCTCCAGACCTCACCCCCTTGGCCAACCATGCTCTGTCAAAGCACCCATTTACTACAATAACCACATTCACCTCTATCGCAAATTTGTCGACAGAATAAAGATGGGCAACCACATCTATCTTTATCATCGCCATCTCATTGAAGAAAACAAAAAACGTAACAGACAGATTGCCCAATGGAGAGCCAAGGAAAGAGCCTCACAAAAGGAACAAGATGAGGCTTGGAACATCCTTCAACGCTTAAAGCGAAAAGAGTGATATGAAGATCTTTGACTCAAGAGATGCCAGGACTATGCACGAAGCCATGCATATCAGATCAAAACTCTCAACTGGAATCTCGAATACCATCCAGAACTTAGGAAACCCCTCTTAAAGGATCCTAAAAACCACTTCCTTACCTGGCTTCGAGGAGGCGCCAAACTCCTTCAGAAATATGGATGGGCCATATCTAATAAAGAACGCAATCACTTCCAGCACTCTTTAAATGGCAATTACATTCCTTTTGAAAGAACAGAAGTACTCCCTATCCAGGTACAACAGTACCTCACTGTAAATCATTACAGTGATGATTTTTGCAGGATCTACAAAACATGCACCCATTTAGATGGCTATGCAAGAATTAACTACCTATCCATCATGAAACACTGTTTTTTCATATGGATTTTAGGAGGCGAGCCTCTTCTAAATGACTTTGGTTGGCAATTATCTGCAGAAGACAGAAATCACTTCATGCATGCCTTAAATGGCAACACGTCCCATATCCATGAACAAATTCTCTTCGTAAGAGAATACCATAATGCGATTCTCTATATTATGGAACACCTCAAAGACACACCACAAATTATGATTGACAGCTTCTTTGAAAGCCCTGAAAATCATTTCATCATATGGACACTCAGTGAAACCTTGCTAGAAAGATATGGAGTACACATCTCTGATGAAGAAAGGGACTTTTTCAACAATACCCTATCAGGGATGTACCTTTCTAGACAACAGAGAAATTGCCTTGCTCATTCCCTCAATGGAAACCGTAATTACTTCATTACTAGAGCCCAAATAGAAGAAGAACAAGAACATATAATCTTCGCTGATCCTCGTATCCTTCAACACTTCATGTTTATATTCCAGCACATAAATGAAGCAACAGCAGTCCTGGAGGCATGCAGAATTCTTCCTTACGATGGATAGAATTAGCTATCTATCACTCACACAAAGGAGAATGTTTGTCTGGGTCATAGGAGGAGAAAGAGCCCTCAACCATTTTGGCCTTCACCTCTCCGCTGAAGAAAGAAACCATTTCATGCATGCCTTAAATGGCAATGGAAATGATATCAAAACTTCTGAAATGGACTGCATTCCCATTATGGATGGAACAAACTACACCCTCTGGGCATACCCTATGAGGGCCTACCTCGAATTCAAAGGGTACTGGTTGATTACCACCAACAGACTCCCTGATATAGCAACCCAAACAGAACCCTTCACCTACAACCCCATAAAGGATGAATCAACAGATGAACCAACAGAAACTTGGGAAAGCCAGATCAAAAGACAAGAACTCAAAGATAAATATCACAACCTCGATGATGGCGCCAAAGGGTCCATGAAACAAAAACTTTCAAATGCCATCATCGAAGAAATCAAAGACATGGCGACCGCCAAGGAAATTTGGAAATATCTTGAAGACAAATTTAACAAAGCAGGAAGTGCTCAAGTCTTCGGAGATATCCAAAAGGTCTATGCATTCCAAATCAGGGGAAATCAAAATCCTGAAACAGAAATTTCAAA